>BNST01002062.1:0-54532 GCA_019650275.1 Xylocarpus granatum
GGAACTTATATAAACCCACCGGAATAACCTAGTACGCAGCCTGAGGACCTAGGGGTGCTTCATGCCCTTAGCTAAATCTCAGACATAAATTAAGATGTTCTTGTATGCTCATAGAGGAAACCCAATGCACACGCATATTTTATAACAGAGTGCTTCCACTTGGGTGTGTTTAAAAAAAAAAACAACAAAGTTTCGAGAATTCAATTAGTCCTTGCATACCGCTTAGGCCTATGGATATCATAAATCAACGAGTCCTGCTATAAGGGCCCTGTCACCACTTGTATGCTAATTTAGGGTAATCTGTATATCACAAAATGTAATACTTTCCCTTTTTCACGTTTCACACAGGGGTAAAGGGACACTATGGTCCGTGTGCCCCTCCCTCATTTTACCCCATAAAAAAAATCAATTGATTATTTCCTAGTTAGGGGCTATAAAATAGACAAAAAACAAAATGTTTGTACTTTTTTCTACCTTCTTCTCTCAATGTCAGGATAGACAACAAAATGGCAGGATTTTTTCTCTAAAGAAGTTCGATATTAAATTAAAAGGTGGAGTATCCCGTGTTAGCAAAGTAATGTACGCGTTGAGAACTAGTTAAACACTCTGTGCTGCCAATCCAGATAGACACCTCACCTGCAATGGGCATCCTACAGTAAAAGGCATCACATACTAACTGTAATAAGCTAGAAGACAGGAACCGTGAAGGGTTTGTGGGTAAGAAGGGGTTTTAATAAAGCCAACTAAGGAGTACAAACTAATCTAGCACATTGAGGGCCGACGCTTAAACCAATCAGCGACCTCGCACAGTCGGCTCGCCATACTACGCGATAGTAAGGCAGCACACAAGTCCTCACATTCGATTAGCATAAATACCAACGCAGGTTATTACATATAGGATCTTACCAAGACGGCTCCTGTAGTCACTCATACTCTAACGCAGCGTCTCTATTTTCAGACCATTATCAAGTATCATTGTATTTATGTAAGCTCCTCAATGTATGCCGTAAATCGAGTACGTCTTCGCGAAGTTATGGAGGGAGGCTTCTTCTTGTGTGTCCGCGTTGGCTGAACGTTTCTTCGGGCCAGGGCAACATATTCCAAATCTTCACCAAAGGGCGCAGTAGGGTGACCGCATGGGTGGTCCGGGTCCCCTTCATCTCACTTCCAAAAGGCACGGCGGTGGCCGGGGAAGGGGAAGAAGGAATATCGCCATGCCAGCCGGCGTTCCATTCCCACCCCACATGCCCTCTATTGCGACTGGCATGTGTTGCCAAGTGACGTCTATGTGTCTTTCTCCTTGTCTCGGGTTTAGTTGGTGTGCCCACAACGGAGCGCACTCCGTATAGGTGGAGCCCTAAAGTTCGTGTTTTGGGCGTCAGGTGTATTAGCCCAGTTCTGCTGTTATCATTGTTGTGCAGAGTGTCTCTTATTGACATTCGCAGAGCAAGGTTCTTTCTTCCAGAGATTTGTCCTACCCCGGGGACAAAGGACGCTCTTTCCGGTTTACAGAAGCGTGGCAGTGGTGGGGTTAGTTTGTGGATGAACCTCCAAAGCCTCATCACAGTGGCTCCAAATTTACTCCGGAGCAAACAAGAAGTAAGTCTTACACATCTTTGGTATTAATTAAGCTCAGGTTTTCTGGGTGAACAACTTGGACAATTAGATGGCATTTTATAGTGGGCTCAGGCCAGTAATCACTCAACACATGTCCTTCCTTTCTTTTCCATTTTCTTATTTTTTTTCTCTGTCCCTTTCTAGAGAAGGTAATGGAAGCTCTTTTGAGAGATAATTACAGCTTCATATGGAACCCACCGAGTTGAAAAGTTTGAATATTTGGCCAAGGTTGCATGCACTTGGAATAAATAATGAAAAGTATGAAATACATTAGATTTAGGACAATTATTTTCTAATAGTGCTTCTTTTACAAAAATTCGGACCCTCTTTCCAAATATAATTTAAATTGTAAGGCGTAAATATATACGTTTATATTTTATTGAATTATTTTAGGGAATAATTGATATAATATTTTTAATATATTTTAAATTTTCTTCACATGCACGGTTATTTACGAATTGTTTAATAGAATTATATTATTTTTGTTTATTAATTTTAAATGGAAAATATAACTAGTTTAAATTTAAAATAAATGGGTACATAAATTAAATTTTATTTAAGAATACACATAATAATGTGGTGGCGGTGACATATTGTGCAAGACTTCCTTTCAAACAAGTCGGTGAATTAAGTATGATAATTCCTTTGCTTTTATTATTTTCAGCAGATTTCATCGATGAATGAGTAACAGCAAGCAAAAGATTTGCCGAGGATAAACCGATAAAAGTTACAGATTTGACGAAAGTTATGTGTATACTGGAGGAAAGTGATGAGAAGTAGAAGAGATCAAGTAGGCATTTCATTATTTCAACGACAGCTGTAAGATGAATCGCGATTTTGATGTCGTTGTCTGCGGAATTTATGCATGATTTTGTGTGTTTTCTGCTGAATTTAAGCATGATTTTATGTGTTTTCTGCTGATTTAGTTCATATTGTGGTTCAGATTGAGAGAAAACCTATGCCGTGGCATAAAAAATACTTCTTCCATTACCACCTGCAACTCAGGCCAATACTACGTGATATTATTTGCCATTCAAATATTCAATACGTAATTTGAGTCCCTCGGTGAAAATTCCTGTCAGTAAGAACCATCGGACCTAATACAAAGCAACTTGCATGCAGAAACGAATGAAACTTTCTCGCCTGGATTATGCATGAGACAACTAGAATTTAAACTCCATAGGAATGCCAGATGGTTCTCTTAATTCATCCGTCCACTTAACAGATATATTACAAGGCATATTGCATTTGTTGGAGAACATATACATAGGCAAGTTTCTTAGCACGATAATATTGACTTCTTGTTGTAAGTGTGGAGTTCTGAATGGTGAAACTTGTAGACCGCGCAGTATTATTGTCAAACCATCGAAGTTTTGTTCTTTGGATGGCTGCGCCCAACCGTTAACTTCTCCTTGGACTGCAGCTTGCATACAACTTCCAAGTGTGGAGAGGGCAGCCCAATGTAACAAGCCTACATAATTGGGGTCTAACATGGACATCCAACTTCCAAGTTTCGTGAAAAGCAGCGCAATTAGACATCATATGACAATGGAGTCGCCCTATTGCTAAACGCCCCGTCCCAAATTTCTTTATATTTCTTTTTGTTGGTTGCTAAACACAATTGTTAATTTTTTGTAGTTTCATCAAGTAGACGATAAACAGATTCATTATTCTATGCTAAATTCATATGTCAAAAATTGTAACTTGTTCACATAATGTAACTAGTGCGCTGGAGCAGCTTGCCCGTCCCCGCGGTTTCAAAAACAATCCCTGAATTCATGCGTTGCCTCCTGCGAACATTCTTGGAGGGTGTCCATTTGCATCAACTTTTAATTCTTGGAGGATGTATAGATACATTTACCTAGTTCGTTGGCTTAGTCTTCACTCGAAACTCAGCTTCACATTTGTCTTAGGTGGTTCATGAAACGGGATTGATGGCTTGTGGTTTAGTGGTAGGTAGTACCGGAGTTGTCCCGGGTACCCTGGTGGTGATTGCCCGTAGTGATCTGTTGCTTTGCCATCGTGGGATGCAGGATTTTTTCCCCAACATTGTTCCTCCGTGGAAGAAGATTTTAATTTCTTTCACCAACTGACATATAAAACTTTTGGATATTTAAAAATAAAAAATCATTAAATGCAATATTTGATACAATCTTGAATAAAATTCTTAGATTTGATGATTTATAGATTTCTTCTACATTCATAGATTTTTCTTTTTTCTGTATGTAATACAGCAATTATGTATTCGTATTTGTCTTTGAAGGCGAACAGATAAGCAATGGCCTACATCTTTCAAAACAAATCAAATCAATGGAATGAAATCAAACCAAAACTTGTGGTTAAACTTGTAATGTAAAATATAAGATAATATATTTGAATTTTGTTATTAAATTAATATTTGAATTTAAATCCAAACCATAAACGAAACCAATCAAATTTAGTCTACCGTCATATTTCTCCTTCATTCAAATATTCAATACGTAATTCTTCAGTTCTGCTGTTAATAATTAGCTACTGTGGATTCACGAGAGCACGAGTTCCGTTCCCTGGTGAAATTTTCTACCGGCAAGAGCCAATGATTGGTATATTTCTCGCCTGGATTATGCACGAGACAACTGCAATTCGAACTCCACAAGAATCCCAGATGGTTCTCTTAATCCCGCTTTAGGTTATCCAAACATAACAGGAACTTTGATCCCTATATTACAAGGCAGATTTCATTTATTGGAGAGCCTCTGTGCCTCTGTGTCTATATACATATATAGGTATTAATCAAGTTTCTAAACAGGATAGTGTTGATTTGTTGCCGTGATTGAAAGGGGAAACCATCCTGTTTTTCGTATGGCTTGGCCTAACAGTCAACATTTACTTGTACTGTAGCTTTACAACCCAACTTCCAAGTTTTGAGAGAGCAGTCCAAACTAACTTCCATGAATGGCAGTCTCCCTGTTACTCAACAGACCATCCCAATTTTCTTAGTTTCTTTTTCGTTAGTTGCCAGTTACATCACAATTGTTATTTGTTATAGTTTCCACGAATTGCAGGATAAAACCATTTTTTGTTCGTAGGAAACGTGAATCACAATATTGGTTTTATTTAAAAAATTAAAAAAAAACGTGTTTTAAAATTTTTAAAAATGATAATAAAACTCAAACATGGACTCCCAATTTCGGACTGTGTAATTTGTAAATCCTGGAACTAGTAGGAAGTGAGCGCGTCAACTAGTGCGCTGGATCCGCTTGCCCTCCCCGCAGTTTCAGACCTAGAAAAAAAAATCCCCGAATTCATGCGTTGAATCATCTTCATTTTTCTTTTCAGCCTGTGAACTTCTTGGTGCGTTGCATCAACTTTTAGTTCTCAAACCTCCCTGTTTCTTTTCTCCTTGAAGAATAATATGCTACCAACCTGCTGGCACTTTCATTAATTCCTTCAAGCTCTAACGAATTTATTCCCGGGCTGCTTTTCTTTTTGGTTTCAACGGACCACAATCCACCATTCTTGCTCTTTCTCAAGGAAAAGTCGCATTTGATTTAAAGCATCTTTCTTTTCAAAACAACAACATGCAAATATTGTAACACGATAAGCTCTCTCCAACAATGTTTCTTATGCTGCTGTACTGTTCCTTATTCTTCTTTTCCTCTTCATCTTCCCATTATTATTATTCTTCTCCACTTTGTTCTCTCCTTCCTTAAGATATTCTATAGATTGAATTTTGAGAGGAAAGACAAAAGGAGAAGAAGAAGAAGAAGAGAGATATCCAGTTATGGAGCCTGCAGTTCTTGATGGTGTAATTAAGAGGCTTCTTGGAGTTAGAGGAGAACCAGGGAAGCAAGTTCAGCTATCTGAGGCTGAAATCAGGCAGCTTTGTGTTGTCTCCAAGGGTATTTTCTTGAGGCAGCCCATTCTCTTGGAGCTGGAAGCTCCTATCAAGATATGTGGTAACTTTCTTCAACACCCCCAATTTTTATGAATTGGGTTGTTCGCAATTTTTTATTTTGATGATAGTATGCGTTGAGTGTTTGATTAAATTTGATTTATGTCCAGGAAGTATTGCTAATTTTGTAAGTTGTTATTAACTTGTGTACTTGACTTCAAAATTCAGTCGTGCCGTAAAGTATGAGTTGAGTCTCATGCTTCTAGCTGAATTTTTGGGCCTGATTTTTCGAATTTGATGGTTAGATATACGAAGCATACTAATAATCGTAGATATATTCAGAAATTGCTCCATTTGAAACCTGTAGGCCTACCTTTTACCGAACAATGTGCTTCTTGCTGAGTTTGAATTAGGAATTGTTCTGCTTACGTGGGTTTAGACTGGATCTTCTGGAATGGATAATTTTTAAACTTCAATTTTGATGATGAAATGATTATCAAGATTGTTCCTCCTATGCACCATGTCGATTTAGTCGATGGAATGGATTAATTTACCATGTTTTTTGAAGAACCTCATGACTGTTTCTTGAATTTGCTTGGGGAGCATCTTCTTTAGTCTTAAGATATGCTATCTGTTATACAATTGCTACTCCTTGAACTTTGGCTCTTGCCTGCAGAACCTTGAGTTTTAACCCATTTCCACTTGTTTTTTAAACCAACTAATACACATCCTTTTCAAACTCTTCGCTGCAAATTACTAACATAGTTTGACCGTAACTTTTTCCTTTCCTCCTGTATTGTGTCATTCATGCAGAAGATAGTGTAGTAGCTCCTTTAATTCTCCCTCTCCACCACAATTGCATGACGCTAATCCTTTTCTATTTCTAGTTAAAATCACAATGGAATTGGTAGAACCGTGTACAACACTGCATTCACTACATTTGAAATGTTTTATCCATAAGGAATGGAAACAGGGAGAGGTCAAATTTTATATAAAAGAGACTATTTGTAAAATAAAACAGGATAATTGGTTCTTTTAGATTTATATTGTTTAATGTTTTTTCCTTCTGCCCATGCCAAATGATTCTACATATATGAATCACTTATTACTTCTTTATGGTAACCAGGAGATATTCATGGTCAGTATTCTGATCTTCTGAGGCTTTTTGCTTACGGTGGGTTACCCCCTCGATCCAATTACTTATTCTTAGGAGATTATGTAGATCGTGGAAAGCAAAGCCTAGAAACAATATGCCTTCTCCTTGCATATAAAATAAAATATCCTGAGAATGTTTTCCTTCTTAGAGGCAACCATGAATGTGCTTCAGTCAACCGTATCTATGGATTCTATGATGAGTGTAAGCGAAGATTCAATATCAGACTTTGGAAAATATTCACAGATTGTTTCAACTGTCTGCCTGTGGCAGCTCTTATTGATGAAAAGATACTTTGCGTGCATGGTGGACTTTCTCCTGACTTGCACAATTTGAACCAGATAAAGAATTTCCCACGACCTACTGACGTACCAGAAGGTGGATTGCTATGTGATCTCCTCTGGTCCGATCCCAGTAAAGACATTAAAGGTTGGGGGCCCAATGATAGAGGGAGTTTCATATATCTTTGGCCCTGATAGGGTAACAGAGTTTCTCCAGAGGCATAATCTTGATTTAATTTGTCGGGCCCACCAGGTTTGAGA
Organism: Xylocarpus granatum; assembly: GCA_019650275.1. Lineage (NCBI taxonomy): Eukaryota > Viridiplantae > Streptophyta > Magnoliopsida > Sapindales > Meliaceae > Xylocarpus > Xylocarpus granatum. The sequence goes on from BNST01002062.1 coordinate 7,187, forward strand.
TGCCTTCAACTTGACTCACCTGGTGCTCTGAGACAGCTACACTGCCTTTCACTCATTATTTCCAATTTGTAGGTTGTGGAAGATGGATATGAATTTTTTGCAAATAGACAGCTCATAACCTTATTTTCAGCACCTAATTACTGTGGAGAGTTTGACAATGCTGGTGCCATGATGAGTGTAGACGAGACGCTAATGTGTTCTTTCCAAATATTAAAGCCCACGGATAATAAGCCAAAGTTAAGTTTTGGGAGTACGACTGCTGTTAAGTCTGGTGCTACTCTAAGTAGAATGAAGGTACGTTCACACCTTGTCACTCCAAATATATGGCCGTCGTCTTTGAGTATTAATGTTGTAATGGTTTTTCAGAAGTTTTCTATTATCTTCAGAAATGATAATAGGATAAGGGAAGGTTAGGATTGTTGTGAAAAATCTAATGACCCCAGTACAGCAGGACTGCAACTATTGTGGATAATTACACCATTCGATTGTTTTAATTCCTGAGATATGTTCAAACAGTCCCATCCACCTAAAACTAGAATAGATGAATAGATCTTTTTGACAAATGATTGAAAATTTTAGCTGAAGGATAGTGTATCAGTATTAACATTGAATTGAGTTTGAGATCTGATTGTAGGGGAGGAGAGCCTTTCCTTTTTTATGTTTAGCTAAACTTTGCCTTTGGTGTCACAAGATTTTATTACTGCTCACTTTTTAAATGAAAAACTTGCAGCAACATCTTTAAAATGTCTTTCGTTGTTCTCTCAGTCAGTTCTTGGTGCAAGGGTATAACAAACTCGGTCAGCAAAGGAGATATCTGAAGAATGCAGTTATTTTAGATAATGACATGTAGAAACTGGATCAGAAATAGCTGTAAGAGATCTGGGTTCCAAGAGTCTCTCTCAACTAGGGAAGAATAGATATTGACAACTATGTTGAGCCGAGAACAATAGCAGATGTTCCCCCACCCAAAACTTTTTTTTGCAATCTTGTTATCTTTTTTCTTTACTGACCCTTGGCAATATCCGTTATTGGTGCACACCAACCATAATTTTGATCTCTCTTGCTTCTTTTATCTTCTCTGGTGATTCTTTATCCAGCATCTTTCTCAGAAGCTGTCTTGTACTGGAATCACAGCATGGAAAATCAGACAGGTGATTGGCATTCCTAGTGAATTGCATTGTCTTGTCATACGATCAAAATGGGATGAGTAATGAGTCTGTTGCGGTTCTCAGTGTATGTAAGAAATTCTTGTGTGGTACTATATGATTGTTATCATTCGTGTGAACTTTAAAGCTCCATCAACAATATTTGAAAAAATTTGACAACTTTTTTTTCCCCTTCTTTGCATTAAACCTCTGAGAGCATTTTGATTATATCATATTTGGTGAGTGTTGGTATATGGTCCGAAACTGAAAACACAAGAGAAAATTTTCAGCATGTTAATATTACAAACTAGCAGGTTTCTATATTCATATTCTATTCAAGCACCAGAGGTTCCAAGTGGCTTTAACAGTTGGATTACTCGTGTTTGGGCTCAACTTGAAATCTAAGCTCATTTCCTTTGGACTTCCTGGTGTGATGTTTTCACTTGTAAGAATTTGGCAGTGATTGGACTGCGTCCATGCCTTCTATGTACATCATTTAAAAAAAAAGATTAGATAAGATAATTTTATTATTTTAATATTATTAATGTAAAGAGATCATTCAAATAATAAAATAAAAAATATATTTATTAATAATAAATTTTTTTAAAAAATCAGTTGTAATTACCAATTTTTTATAAACTTTTCTTCATGGGTGATGAAAGAGCAACATTTGATCATCCAACTCCAAGCCACGTTACGAAGACGTCAAACTTTTACAAAAAGGAAGCACTTCCAAAAATTCTGAAGCATGCACGCATGGATAGAATGTTACATTAAAAAAGCACTTTGATTGGAAATCGCAAAAGTTTTCAAGGGGTCCTCCAACAAAATTTCACTCTGGTCTGAATACATAATTATTCTGCATTACTTTTAACGGTATAACCTGTAATCAGGACCATAAATTCTGAGTAGAATTTTGATATAAAGTCTTGGGTGGTCATACAGTTTTCTGCTTTTGTAAAGAAAGAAAGCTACCGTATTCAATTCTACAGAGTTGCGCAAAACATCGGTTTGTATTTCCTAACAATTCTATAGGCATCAACATCATGGCGAGATGGTGAGAACTTTCAAACGGTGATATCATCTCCGGATTTATTGTAACGTTGCTTAATTCTTACTGGACCACCAGAGAAATTTGTTGAGCTAGAAAGTAACGTATACTCAAGCTTTTTCCTCGAACCTGAGCCAGTGACCAGCTTCAAGGAAGAAGACAATTCACAGAATCACAAATCACATTCATATACAGTCATACAGACGCGCCAATCTTCTTATCAAGAGATGAGTAGTAAATCTTTCCCATCACCAAAAACGCGTTGCCGTTCTCCACAACGTGAGATCGACGTTATTATTCTTCCTACCTTCAAAGTCAGCATACGACAACAACTAAAAGACAATTACTGATCAAATTCGAAACTCTAAATTCTAAATCTCCGGTATCCAGTTCACACTCCATTTTCCATATCTTATTTTGTCATCCATCTCCATTCTTAACTCACGCGATGTCGTTTTCTCTTTGGTTCTACCCCATGGTCTCTTATCACTATAAAAATAAGAAATCTAATTGTCTGATTAACGCATATGATTTTCCAAATCCAAAGTTGAGGAAATTGAGTAGGAGACTGACAACCGCAACGTCTGCATTTTAGGATTTATGATCTTGCATTGAATCTTTGTCATTGACTTGCCTTTCGTTGTTTCCTAGGGTAATTACTTCCTCGTAAAGACCCTCTTTTAATAGTTAATTAATAATTACAAGAACAAAACTCCATAAATTAAGTTGTTTTCCGGTGCAAGATATGCTGTAATTAATAAGAAATTCATTTGAGGTTAGCATGATGGGAAAGTTTCGATGTTTTCTATCTTATTTGTCTTAATGCATACGATTTTATAATTAATTAAATAATGTGGGGTGGGGGCACAAGGATGGACTTGAGAATTTTCTTTAACTAAATTTACAATCATTTGTTCATTGGTTTGTCCCGAATTCAGGGGGAAACAAATAAATAAAACAATGTAAAAGAATTCAAACCAATTCGTTAGATTGTGCTAATTGTCAATGTGTTCACGTAATATGAAAATCATTATTTAATTTTCATATCAAAGACTTCAAACTATGAAAACTATGTCATTATTTATTGGATATTATTAATATTTTCGTGAGCTGTTAGGTCCATAAAAATTATTAAAAAAACAATATAAATAACTTCATCCTTATCAATTTTGTCCTCTAGAATATACCTTTTTTTCTAATTTTTGCCCCTAAACATTTTTGAATCTTACTTTTTGACCACTCACAACATTTTCAAATTGCATGTTATACACACACGCGCGCGCGCACACATATATATCAAGACATGAGCGCATACATGTCTGGATTAAAGAAGGGAATTAAGCCGCTTTTGACTTTTTGAGTTGTGTGACAGATAAACGGTTAATATTAACGCCCTAAACATAATTTACAAATTTCTTTGACTTGCAGCATGATCCTGCTTCATCTTCTGTATATATTGATCCTCATGTATATTACCTGATCATCCGTTTATGAAATCAGCTTTATTTGTTCTAGTTCATGTGCAGATTAACTAGTTGACGTTGCAAATTATGGCTTTGCCAATTGTGGGGTTTCATTTGTTTCAGAATAATGGTGATGCCTGCCTGCAACATTTCGTCTCAAACGTAAGCCAGGTCAAGCAATGTAGGAGTACGATTGCTTACACAATAATCTAAGTAGACTTGTGCTGCTACAATTTAAAAATACTAACGAATATAAGCGTATTGTTAATGAACAGAATATTTTTTGATCAGTGAATCTTTCTTTGATGCTCGAAGTTATTCTTTGACTTCCTGAAAGTCTAGGCGAACGACTTGTTTATATTCAAAAGCATTGTTCGATCGTAGATGTAGCAATGCCAAGAGCTGAAATGATGTAGTTTTGGGGATTCTCCGATGTAATATAACAAAAGAAATATTCGAAATCTTTATTTGCATTGCCATTGAATTACAAAAATACTAATTCTGAAGCATGAATTGATTCTAATCGAGATGATGAGAACTTGGACGATGCAAATTCCGCCGAAACCTGAATTTAATAGCTTGAAACGTTAGCCTGCAACTTGAAAATGGAATTTCGGCCAAAATATTGTAATAAGAGAATAATAAGAAAATTAATGAAACGGTAAGAAGAGAATCATATCAATTTCGGTTGTGAACATACAGAAAATATTTCCTGCAAAGCTAGATGTAGAAGCAGGCTGCATTATTGATAAAACAGTCAACATAATATTGAACTATCTCAATTAAGCATGCAGTGACCATATAGTAATGCATGTTCTCACTTGGAGAGGGTGTCAGGTGAATCTGGTTCTATCACGCCCTATCATGTCAGTATGGTAAGAACATTCGAAAAAAAAATTATTCAGTAGTAGATAAAAAAATTTAAAATAAATTTTATAAAATTTTAATTATATTAATTAAAAATAAAATTTACTTTTAATTATTACTAATAAATAATTTTTTTTAATTAATTAAATATTTTTATCACATTACTTATGTTAACGAAATAAAATTATATTATTTAAAACTCTATTTTTCACTCCACACAAAGAAGATTTAGCTGTTTTAGAGATGGAAGGCAGCATCAAATCTTTTTCTGAGAAGTTATTTCACACTGGTGGGGCTCCTCCATCTCATTAGATTGCTCCTATTCTTGGAATTGGGGTTGTCAACGTCTGCATTGCGGGTGTATTGAAATTGTTGACTGTTCTTTGCCTTAGAAGTATCAAACACAACTCTAAAATTTAAAATAAATTTAACAAAAACTGCATAACTTTTCACCATTGCTCAAAACTTATTAAATCAATCCTGACCCAACGGCTATGTGGTTGTGGTCCAACAAGATCTCCATCTTGAGTTTTGATTGTTGATTTATAATTGCTCTAATTACTGATAGAAAAATGAAACCCTGAAACATCATAGATTACTGCAAAACTTGGGATTATTTGAGAAGACAAGTCAAAAGTAAAAACTAATGATGTGTTACATGTGACTCGGTTTCCTGTTTCGCGGACACGGAATCATGGGACACACGTTTAGGCAAATTTGCTTGCATCAATTATGCTCCTACCTACATGTATGTTAGTGTCAGAACTGCAAGGATTTATCCATTCCTTACCGTACGAGTTCATTAGGTAGATTGATATAGATGACCAAGTACAGCTAGTCAAATACTCTCAAAGTTGAATTAGAATAGGAAAAGGATGACAATATCACATGCAGTATTTAAAATTTTGCAGGAGGAAATGTTACTTGATCATTTGTAATTTGTTTCGTTTGTATTTTAATCCATACAAATTATGAGACTTGGATTATTTAGGCTCAATAATAATTCATCCATTTGGTTTTCACTAAACTTTTGGTTTTGGAATCAACATTAAAGGGCATGAAATTTTGTTAGGCTGTCGTATTCATTGTGATGTTGTATATTTGTATTGCTGAAGCTCCATGCCTTGTGATAGACTGCCACTATATTACAAAACTTTTGTAATTTTTCTACTATAATTAAGAGGAAATGTCGCAGAAAATTCTAACAGTTTGAAGGTGGAAAAATTGAACGAAAGCTGTGACTTAGCGTGTGTGACTGTGAGTATTTGGAAGCGTTGACCTAATTAATTAGCATAGAATATGAAGGTATATGCCATTAGATACCCGAGTTGATTCTGGGAGTTGTCATTCCTTTAATACCCGCCCAACACACACAACCAAAGTCTCATCTCTCTTCCTTGCTTGGCTGCAACTTCAATTATTAAGCAGCAGGTGAGTCTCTTCTCTCTTTCTGTCTCTCTCTCTCTCAATCGCACTTTGTTTAAACTTATTATTTGTTGCGAAGCCGAGAAGTTCCTTGCTTTGGGGAGTTGGCTTTTTCTCTTTTTGAAATTATAAGGCGAGTTGTGGATAGCCAAAAGCCGTTTCCTTAATGGTTGTTCACTTTATGAAATGAATTCACTGTTCATGGTGGGGTACACTCAAGCTTCTTCCACTTGAAATTCAGAAGCAGCCAAGCATTTTTCTCTTCAAATCTTCAGCAAATTTCATACCCAGTTTCCAGAATCCTTAAAAACTCCCTTAACTAGCTACGGGTTTTGGCTAGATACTACTTCGATTCCATTTTCTGGATTTCAACCATTTATACACCCATATCAATTTTCTTTATCAGAGAGTTTTTCCCTTTTTTTCTTTTTTATTTAGCTTTTAATCCATCGAGGTAAAGAGACATCGGAGAAAGGAATAAAAGCGTAGAATTTCCGTCCAGGTTTTTCCAATTTTCTTTCTCGTTACAGTACCCTGCACATTTTCTCTTGGTCTTCTTGAGTGGGCGGATTGCCAGTAAAAGTCAACCGTACTACACAATATATATATATATATATATATAATTTTCTAAATAATTTTCCATGTTTTATATCCGTTTGTTGTTGTTGTTAGTCTTTTGTTCTAATCTCTTTGTCGATATTACATATTATTTTTGGTGTTTTATACATGTCTGCATGCATCCATCCTCACATTTTTGTCCGCACTTAAAATAAGGAAGCTTCCTCGGAACCAGCTCCTGCTTTTTTTACTCAAAGATTTTCTTTACCCAAAGCGTGTCTAGCTGGCTTTCTTTGCCGAGAAAGTCTCCGTATACAATTCAATATAATATCATTACAGTACTGTAAATTGAAATATACAAATAGTAGGATATAGTTGAATGATTATGCGGCAATAATTGTATACTGATTTATTTTTTTTTCCTTCATATAGCTTACTACTACTAGCTCAAGTTACAAATTCACCGAGAACACTTCCTTTTTTCCCTCGAGATCGTCGGCAAATGCTGGCATATTTTGTTAGAAATTTAATTTGTTTTGTTAAAAGACTGATTAATCTTTCCTTAAGCAACTGAGAGGTTGTTCTTTGCTAATCCACACACAGCATTACCCCTTGGATATTTCTATTCCATATTTTTCAAGGAAAGAAACGATTAGTCAACTGGAACTTAGTCATTGCTATTAATAGTTGGTATGGTTTTTCCTCAAGTTGTCTTAATCTTACGCAGAACGGTCATCGGTCTTGGCACCATAATTCAAAGCTTATAATTTGTATTAGAAATAAAATACAATAAGGAAAAGCGTCAGTTATTAATATTAAATAGGAACAAGGTAGTTGGCCCATCTATTTTGCCTCTCTAGATGTGAAAATGAAATATTTTCTGCCTTTGAAAAGTATGCATGTTATTGCCACAGTTAAAATTGTGGGTTTCAGTTTTATGTTGCAGAAGAAAGAAAAAGGAAACCAAAGTATCTTGTTTTGACTTTTTATGGACATCATTGGAAACGCATTGCAAATCTTGATCCAGATATATCGACAAGATCTAACATTTTCTTTTCTCTGTAATCTCTTATTTTAGTTCACAAAAAGAAAAAATCATAATAATTATTCAAACTTGATTGAATTAGCGAATATGATACTAATATGATATGATTTTAAGATAATCTAGTCATGTGAATTTAGCTTCTCATTCTTATAAGCAGGGAAATTACTTTCGGAGCTCTGGTGGAGGAGGACTGCTGGCATATTGTAGAGTCCAGCCATGGCTGGAGGCCAATTGTCTGTGCTTAATGCACTTGATGTTGCAAAGACGCAATGGTACCATTTCACTGCTATTGTCATTGCCGGAATGGGATTTTTCACAGATGCATACGATCTCTTTTGCATCTCCTTAGTCACCAAGTTACTTGGTCGCATATACTACTACCGTGATGGGGCACCAAAGCCTGGCACATTGCCCCCCAATGTTGCAGCTGCTGTTAATGGTGTCGCCTTATGCGGCACTTTAGCTGGCCAGCTCTTTTTTGGTTGGCTTGGTGACAAATTGGGTCGTAAAAAGGTTTATGGTATAACTCTTATTCTCATGGTTGTTAGCTCTATTGCATCAGGACTTTCCTTCGGAAGCAGCGCAAAGGGTGTCATGGCAACTCTTTGCTTCTTCAGGTTTTGGCTTGGTTTTGGCATTGGTGGCGACTATCCACTTTCAGCCACTATTATGTCTGAATATGCAAACAAAAGGACACGTGGTGCATTTATTGCTGCGGTGTTTGCAATGCAAGGTTTTGGAATTTTGGGTGGTGGTATTGTGGCTCTTATTATTTCAAGTATATTTGATCATAAATTCAAGGCCCCTCCATATTCCGTTAATGCAGTAACCTCAACTGTGACTGAAGCAGACTACGTTTGGCGCATTGTCTTGATGATTGGTGCCTTACCCGCGGCTCTTACTTACTACTGGCGCATGAAAATGCCTGAAACTGCTCGTTACACCGCTCTTGTAGCTAAGAACGCAAAACAAGCCGCTACAGATATGTCAAAGGTTTTGCAGGTTGATATTGAAGCAGAAGAGGAAAAGGTAGCAACGATAGTCGAAAAGGATGCCAATTCCTTCGGCTTATTCTCTAGGGAATTCCTGAAGCGTCACGGCCTTCATTTGTTTGGAACTGCTTCCACTTGGTTCTTGTTGGACATTGCATTTTACAGCCAGAATCTTTTCCAAAAAGATATCTTCACTGCAATTGGATGGATTCCTGAAGCGGCAAGTATGAATGCTATTCACGAAGTTTACAAGATTGCAAGGGCACAGACAATTATAGCACTATGCAGCACTGTTCCCGGGTACTGGTTCACAGTTGCTTTTATAGATTACATGGGGAGGTTTGCTATTCAATTGATGGGTTTCTTCTTCATGACAGTGTTCATGTTTGCACTAGCTATACCTTACCATCACTGGACCTTAAAACCAAACAGAATTGGTTTTGTGGTAATGTACTCGCTGACATTCTTCTTTGCCAATTTTGGGCCGAATGCCACTACATTTGTTGTGCCAGCAGAGATATTCCCAGCAAGGTTGAGATCAACTTGCCATGGAATATCAGCAGCATCTGGTAAGGCAGGCGCTATTGTTGGTGCATTTGGTTTCTTGTACGCTGCCCAAAGCAAAGACCCCAAGAAGACAGACGCTGGCTACCCACCTGGTATTGGAGTCAAGAATTCGCTTATTATGCTTGGTGTGGTAAACTTTGTTGGTATGGTTTGTACTTTGTTTGTGCCAGAGTCCAAGGGAAAATCACTCGAGGAGTTGTCAGGTGAGAATCAGGATGATGGAGATCAGTCAGCTGCTACTAGAACTGTTCCAGTGTGATTTTCAACTGATGAAGAAGAATTTAGTTCACACTAGACAGACTGTGAAAACTAAATGGTGGTTTTGATTTCTTGTTCACATCTATCCAAACGCAATAACGTAGATATTTGCTCTTGAATTCTTTATTCAATTGCAAACAATATACCCCTGTAATGTGTGTATTTACTGAATTTATTTTAATGCATGTAACTTAAAATATATGAATGTTTTTCTATTTCATCTTTGTTTTTGGCTCACTGCTAGCTCGTCTATGGCTCAAATTTGTTTCATGATTGACGCTTTGATTGGCAGTGAGCGTGCAATTAAATTCATGGTTTGGACTCGAATCGTTTTGCTGGTCATTCGATCCACAGTTTTGTTTGAACTTGAGAAGGTTTAGAACTATATCAACCAAATAATCACAGGAATTAAGCCACAACCATCCTCACATCTGTGCTATTAATATCATTCATCATACCATTGTATTCATAATCACCACCGTTTTATACGTATTCATCCATCCAATAAATTTTTATTGTATTTATTAATTCATTTTGACATGTCTTGGTCATGAATGATCGCAATAAATAAATAAAAATGAAATGACCTTGAAAAGAAGCATGATTATTACTACAGTTGCTCGCGACTAGCTGTTAGGCTAAGAAACCTTTTTAATCGGTCAGCTCTCCTCTCACAGTTCTCTTAATATTTCAACTTTGCTCACGAACATGATCAAGACATGCACTTCAGGGTTTTCCTTCGTGATCCTCGTTATGGTTTATGGATCCTCCACTCAGAGATCTTGTAATATGATGGCTTCCTATATGCGCTTTCTTTTTGCCACATCCATCGCCTAACCAACTCAGACCAAAAAAAAACTGCAATGGTGGAAAGTTTTCATTATGCGCTTCGATCAATCATAAAAATTTGGACTTCAGGTTTCATTTATGTCTTTGCATAATTTGGTGCCAAACCACCTTTAGAAACGTCTTGACTACCGCAAAAAATCAAAACACTCGAGTAAATAAGAGGTACATGCGTCAAACGTTTGACTTTTTCCCGCATGGGCCAACCATTACTTGCCACAATCCTTAATTAAAAAGTGGGTCCTTGGAAAAGATTTGGAACTGATTGGAGGAGGTGTCAACGGTACAGTATGCTGCTGTTTTGGATTAATCACCAGACCAGTTGAAGGAGACTTCTTATGCTTGCTCTGTATGCGATTCATCGAACTGGGGACCCGAGCCCCCTTAACCACTACCCTTTTTTATTTACTGCATAAGAGCACACCACATAAAACAATCTATTTCCGCTGAAAACATTTTACAGAAGCAAATTAAATGCTTGCATATAAGATGGAAGATAAGATGCCAAGTTGCCCGCCAGACCAACCCAGTTTAATTTCTCTTCTGCACTTAGTGTGGATATGCTGAGGCTGAGCTTGAATTGAAAAGTGGTCACCATTCAGAATCCGACAGAATCAACTCCACTTGCATTATAATAGCATTTGTGTCCACCTAGCTTGTTTGCCATACGATTTTTTTCTCAACAAATCTGGCTGGATATTCTTAATGGTGACGTCAATTACCTTCAGCCATGGTGTAAAATACATTAACCGAAGGCCAGGGTAAAACTCCGGCTATGTGGACCATTTTACAAGTTGAAGGAGTTATCCGTAAACTTGTGGCTGAAAATCTAAAATTCAGTTTCCACGAATCAACCAAAGTAGTCAACACAAAAATACAACGCAGGGTATGGCTAAGCTATGAAGTTATTCAAGTCTCCTTGCCGTAGTAGGAGACTTTGCTGTGTCACGTAATGCCATGCAATTCTGTAACAGATAAAAGTAGTGCATTAGCCGGCCTCAGCCACCAACGCAACTTCATTGACAAACACTACCAGAGGATGTGGTGGCTGTGGCTCTTTGTATGCAGTCGTGGTTCTTACCAAGAAAATTGTTATTCTTTTAGGTCAACAGTTTCATACGAGAGCTGCTGAATTTCCAAAAACAAAATGCTTTATAATATTATTTTCAGAAAGTCTCCATGTTCACATCCATAGCCAGCTAGCTAAAATGCCCAACATTAATTGAAGTCAATGGAGAATTAAAGATTCTGCTCTGATAGCTGCCCATCTCAGCTTTCAAGACTTTCAGCGATTTTTTTCACCACTCGTCCAGTCTATACTAATTGAATATAAATTTAAATTAATATAAAATAATATAATTATTAAATAAATAAATAAAATACATATAATTAATAATCATATTAAATTATCTCATTTATAATACGATTAATTCTTTAAATAATATTAATTTAATAACTTTTAAATAAATTAATTATATTTATTATATTTTAAAATACATTTAATTACATTTAAAATAAATTAATTAATATTTATATATTTAATATTATGCGGGTGATATAATTAGAATTCGTATAACTATTTATTGATTGTACTAATTAAAATTTTTAATTTTTAATATAATTATTAAATAAATTAAATTTGAATTAATTTCTATTTAACACAATTTGACACTGAATTACTACTCCTAACTTCAAGATAGAGTCCATTTACTCTGGCCAAACTACTTTCTGATTTTGGGAATTTTCCCCTTTACTTAAAATTCAAAACAAATTACTTAATCCACCAAGCCTACAATTGGATTTCCCCCCCGCGTCTTCAATATTATTGAATTGTAATTTTCATGGAACATGAAAAACGTTAGAAGATTTGTGGCTCATGGCACTTCTCAGCTTGAAACAAAACCTTTTCAAGATTCCGTACTTTCCTCCATCCTAAATAGATTATACCATTTATGAGTGACATCGGGCAAACTTTTTTCCGTTCATACAATTGCTCAAACATTCAAATTTATCTCTTTGACAATGATTTGGGTTAGCCGAATACATAAGATTGCGTTTGAGTTAAAAAGTTATGGCATAGTATCATTCAGATCAGACATCATATACTCATCGCATACATATATATTCTTAAAGAGTTTTAAACTTAGGAGTAACTGAGACCCATTGGCAATGTCAAGAGCCACAATTGGAATTTGACTCAGTCGAATAAGAATAAGGAATTAACAACATACAGAAGGAAGTAGTAAAGCAAGGAACTCGTACTTGTGTCTATTCTTACAACAAAGAGTCATAAACAAAAAGCATTAAACTTTGCCAGTGCCTAACCCATGATTTGCCAACAAATATTCAAGGTCCAAAGGGTGACAAATGTTGTAAAAGTATATGTAATTAATGAACTAATGATCATTCATTTAGTAAAGATAGAAAAAAGTACAGAGGGTGGGAAATGCTAAGAGTTATGGCCATTGCTTGTGCAATCGATTGACTGAGAGATTAAGTAGGTTATGATATGACATTTGTGAAATTCTCCACCCACTGCAGTGGAGTTTTGAAGATAGATTAATTATTTTAATGGTGTTTTCATCTTTATGGAATCATTGTTGAAAGATAGTTTCTTTGTAATAATTAAGTTTGTTTGGCTTCGGTTCTCTTGTAATGCCTTGAGGAATGTATTATATATAATAAGAGATACTCCAAATCATGAAGAATGATTGAAAGTTTAACAATGGAAAAGATAAGATTCTGGGGTGAGTGAAGATCGAATATGTTGTGTGGCTTTGGAAAGTGAATGATTAATGCATTGCAGCCTTCCAAATTGGATTCAGTTGATCACCCACATTCATATTTTGGTTAGGGACACTGGGCATCAAGATTAAGAGAGAGAGAAAGTATGTGGACAATTGAAACGAGATGATGTGACAAATGCTTGAATGAAGTTTCTAGCTTGTTTTTAATTTCTTAAAAGCTTGAAAGAACAATTTTCATAGGGAATTCCCTAACTTTCACGACAACATAAAAAGTAGCTGTACACATCATGTAAAAAGCATCTCCTTTTTTATGCAATCGAATGAAAAACTTGTCATTGCAAGTTCAGAATTAATGGCTGAATCTACACGTTTGAAGATTGTGGTCGACGGTGGTCCGATCCCAAAAGCAAAAATAGTGGAAATTTGCCTAACCAGAGAAACGATTGATAAGGAGTTGTTGGATTTGATACCCATGATATTGAAGCATCTTCAATCTATTTGGTCTAATACACTGTCATTAACTTGTTTACATACGTGCACTGATTAAACGTCAAAGAATACTGTAAAAACAAAGGAAGATGGTGAGTAGTAAATTTAATGTTTCAGTTGACTTGTTGACTTGGACTTTTCAACACGAATGCCAAGATAAAAACTAAAATCGAATTAGCATTTATGAACCTGAGTCCACCACCCACTCTTCGTTCTATTGAACGGTGAGAATTTACTCGGACATTGGATTATTAATATATTCTTTTATTTATAATTTATGTTACATGCATTCAATATTGAAAAGTTCTAACTTTGCTAGTGCTTCTATCATTATATTATGGTAGTAGTGTTCATCATTATCTTATTTCTAGAAACATTTCAAACAGGAAACCAGATAAACAAGGAAACCCATTTCAGAAAATTCATCAGAAATGGTATTCAGGAACAGAAAATACACAGCAACGCAAGTAACTTGACTAATTAAGAGCATGGCACGTAGGCACAGGTAAACTTTGAAAGGGTAAGAACTGAGAAAGAATATGCCAAAGTAAAACAAAAAGATTCTGCAAAATCACGAGAGTAAATAGGAAAAAGAGGAGAGGGTCCGCTGCCAATAAATACGGAACAGAACTTCCTTCTCTTTCCCTGCATCTCAACGACACTACAACACAAACACACTACTGTCTCCTCCGATCTCTGCTTTTTATTAAAACTTGTTTTTATCACTTTATTTTCCAAAGAGAGATGGAATTCTATCACTGAAAGTAACTTAAAAGTTTTTCCATTTCCTTCTCCTGCGCTCTTCTGTCTTGTCTCTCCCTCTTCTGGTGATCATCCACGTTTGGTGTTAGCGAACTATAAGGTATGAGACATATACATGTGCAGTTTGTGCCCTCTGTTTTTGATCTTTGTTTTTGTGTCTTTAACAAGGATTTCACGTTTGTATAAGAGATGTTGCAACTGGAATTATATATAATCTTGAACTTGAAAGAGATCATGGCTAAAACATGCTGAAAGTTGGAGCTCTGTTTGCTCTTCACTAAGTTCTTGAATTGGGATTTATTTTCTATGGCTAATTAACGATGAGAGACTCAATATCATTTATAAATGTATGGATCTCAACTGTTTCATTCTAAACAATTATAAGTTCTATTATCTTTGCATCTGGCCTTTCACTGTACCAATTATTACAGAAAAAATGTTAAATTCAGCATCTGGTTTCTGAAATCTTCTTGTACAAAGCACCATTTATTTCCCTTTTTATTCTCTTGCTTCACTTTACACATAAACCGAACACCATTCTATCTCGATTGTACATATTATATTCTCAAGATTCATTTTTTATTTAGATGTGGGACTAACTGCTGTGAATGCTTCCCAAGTAGTATGTCTAGTCAAAAAGTAGTATTTATTATGGAGTTATTATTATTTTAGTTTCTCTTTATTGACCAATGACTTGCTGTTGTTCTTAGTCATGTTCAATTGTCATCATCTACTATCTTGGTCAATGACATAATGATCCTCGCCTTGGAAACTAATTTGTTCACGTGTGTGTGGGAAAAACTGGCTTTCCTTTTTCGTCTTCTTCTCAAATGATCTGTTCACTTTTTATTTGTTGCACCGCCACAGTCACAAGTCTAACAGTTTAACTCGGCTTGAGTCCACCCATTTACTCTTCTTGAGTTAATTATTTATGAAATTAGATTTCTAGTTTCCTTTTGATTATATAATGATATTTTAACTTTCCTGTCTTCAGGGAAATCAAGAACAGTGTCAAAGCTTTTGACAAGGGCTAGCCATGGCAAAGGATTTGCAAGTGCTTAATGCACTTGATGTTGCTAAGACGCAATGGTACCATTTTACAGCAATTGTGATTGCTGGCATGGGATTTTTCACAGATGCGTATGATCTCTTTTGCATATCCCTTGTCACTAAATTGCTCGGTCGCATTTACTACCACCAGAAAGGCTCTGATTCTCCTGGCTCTCTCCCTTCAAATGTAGCTGCAGCTGTTAATGGTGTTGCTTTCTGTGGTACCCTTTCAGGCCAGCTCTTTTTTGGATGGCTTGGTGACAAAATGGGCCGAAAACGAGTGTATGGAATGACCCTTATGCTCATGGTCATCTGTTCAATTGCTTCAGGCCTTTCCTTTGGCAAAAACCCTAATGCTGTTATGGCTACACTTTGCTTCTTTCGCTTCTGGCTGGGCTTTGGGATTGGTGGTGATTATCCCCTCTCTGCTACAATCATGTCTGAGTATGCCAACAAAAAGACTCGCGGGGCTTTCATTGCTGCCGTATTTGCCATGCAAGGTTTTGGGATTTTGGCTGGCGGCATGGTAGCAATTCTAGTTTCGGCGGCTTTTAAGGCCAGGTACCCTGCCCCAATTTATGCCGTGGATCCAATTGGATCTACTGTGCCCGAAGCTGATTATGTTTGGCGCATAATTGTCATGTTTGGTGCAATTCCAGCTTTACTGACTTATTATTGGCGCATGAAGATGCCTGAGACCGCTCGTTACACTGCTTTGGTTGCCAAGAATGCAAAACAGGCTGCGGCTGATATGTCAAAAGTTCTTCAGGTGGAGTTGGAAGCAGAGCTGGAGAAAGTTGAGCAGAATTCTAAAGACAAGGGGAATGATTTTGGTTTGTTTAGCTCACAGTTTCTTCGTCGCCATGGACTTCATTTACTAGGAACCACCAGCACTTGGTTCTTGTTGGATATAGCATTCTACAGCCAGAATCTATTCCAAAAAGACATTTTCTCAGCAATTGGTTGGATTCCTAAGGCAAAAACCATGAATGCGATTGACGAAGTTCATAGAATTGCTAGAGCACAAACTCTAATTGCTCTTTGCAGTACTGTTCCTGGTTATTGGTTCACCGTGGCTTTAATAGATAAAATGGGAAGGTTTGCCATTCAACTGATGGGTTTTTTCTTCATGACGGTTTTCATGTTTGCCTTAGCTTTTCCTTACCATCACTGGACTCTACCGGATCATCGAATTGGGTTTGTTGTGCTGTACTCGCTGACCTTCTTCTTCTCAAACTTTGGTCCAAATGCCACCACATTTGTTGTCCCTGCAGAGATTTTCCCAGCAAGGTTAAGGTCAACTTGCCATGGTATATCAGCTGCATCTGGGAAAGCCGGGGCTATCGTAGGCGCATTCGGGTTTTTGTATTTAGCCGGCGGCATCGGAGTGAAGAAAACACTCATAATTCTGGGTGTGATCAACCTTTTAGGACTGTTGTTTACATTCTTGGTACCTGAATCAAAGGGAAAATCATTGGAGGAAATGTCAGGTGAAGGTGAAGAAGAGAAAGGAACAACAGCAGCAGACCTGAGAACAAATCCAGTTTAATTAGACCGTCTATTTAATCTAATATTTGCATAATTTTGGAAAGTTCTTGTAAGTTGCATATCCTAGTATATAATATTCATGTTCCTAGCAACAGTACAAGCTCCTGTATGTGCTTGTACTACAGGCACACCCAGCCACCCATGCTGAAATAATCACTCGGGATGCTAATTTAATTCCCTTCTTGCTCTCTGGACGCTTTAAACCTTCTGTTTCTAAATTCCCAAGGCTTGCTGCTGTCTCAACCTTTCAACTTGCAACAGAGTAATTCAGTTCGTATTTAACAGAGTTTGGATTTCATCCATGATAATTCAGTTCGTATATCTGAGGAAAACATGAATTTCGTTAAACACAATGTTCAAGTTACATAATTCATAGAAATTAGGTGAGAAAGTGTCCATGTAATAAACCAAACTGTTGAAAAATAAAAAAGAAAATGAATGTTGATTAACACGTTAACTAATAGTAGAAGAGGTAGTTAAACATTACATCCTAGTGATAGCAGCAATGGAATCAAACCCAATATATAGTCGAAAGCTACTACAATTCAATTGGTTCCCAAATTGTCCAACAAAGAGCCCCAACATAAACCCTAACTCCGAATGCATCTCACAAATACACTGGTTATCACAATTTAGTACCTACAGAGACATGTAGAATGGCGTTTGGACATTAGTTAGTGTAATGTTTGTGGCAACCGAAATCAAAATTTCAAGCTGGACATTCGGTGAGAAATGTTTGGACAAAGGCAAATTCCCTTTAAGAAAGCAAAGCAACGCCCTAATTGCGATACCCCATCAGCATATATATTCATGGCTCAGGCTCTGCTCGGTACAGCCAACGTGTTTCTTTCAGCTGACTCAATTTCCAACACGTAAAGAACACCACCACCTGATCTTATCAATTCGTTGATTTGATTTTGGGACAGTGAAGCCTAACCTCCCCCACCTCACTTTAAATATTGTTAATATTAATTTCGTGGAATGGGTGGCCCGTCATCCACGTTACATTCGTCCGTTGGTTGATGAGCACACATATTCTAGTTAATACTGTTTGGCACTTGGGAATCTGCTGCTACCTTTAATGAAATACATTTAAGCAGGCTGATTTTTTGACTCAGCATGGTCTCAATTATTCCCCATTGCATTACACACGTTCGTACATACACGTACACATATTCTATTACTTGTCAACCGTACACGTATAGATTAAGTTTAACCATTTTTTTTAGTTCAAGGAGGGAGCGTTAGCAATGTCATATCATTGACCCAGTTCCGTTGTGAGAAAATTTTAGATGTTGTAGTTAATACTACTATTAATACAATAAAATTATTTGATTAATTCTGATAATATTAATTTTATAATTAACAATAATAACTGATAAAACATGATTGGGTCCGCATCAGATGCCACCCTCCACAAAATAACACCGATTACTGCACTATTAATTAAAATAATAATTTTAGTGATCAATAACAACAACAGTAATAATAATTATGGGAAACTACGATACTTTCTTTATCATATCATAAATGTAGGTAGGTATGTAGGTAAATCTATCCATCCATCCATGAATATGGAGATGGGGAGTCTCTCTCGGCTAAACCGCTTTACAAACACACTCACTCTCTTCTCAAGCATGGAAAAACTCGCTTTTACATAAAACGGCTATCTCTCTTCTGTATGTGCACTGCCGGACGTCTGTACAAAGTCCGCCAACATCGTTCATCCGATGATTCAATCAATAAACCTTGCTTCAAGCAGAAAGAACCTCAGGTTAGATCGCCCGCTGTGCCGTTTGTCATCCATGGGTGTCCTGCACCAACCATATAAACATACCCATCGTCAGTTTTGATTCTTGCTCCTTTTGTTAAGAAATCAAGATATTCTTTTAAAATTTAACCGAAAATAACTTATTTTATGAAATTAAAAGAAGGTTTGTCTACTAACTCAGAACTTGGTCGGCGGAGAATCTTCTGGAGACATCCTTGCAAAGCATCCTCCTCAGCAAATCCTTAGCCATCGGAGAAACCGACTGAAACACGCGACTCGGAAATCTCAGATTCCCTCTCAAAACCGCCTCGAATATTTCCGTAACCGTTTCCCCGTAGAACGGTGGAAATCCGGCTAACATTATGTACAGAAGAACGCCAGCACTCCACACATCCACCTTCTCGTTATACTCTCTCCCCGCCAACACCTCCGGCGCTACGTAGTACGGCGTCCCCACCACTCCTCTGATCATCTCACCTCTCTCCTTGTTAATAAAATCAGCCGAGCCGAAATCGGAAATTTTAACAATGTTTTCAGATGAGAACAGTATATTCTCTGGCTTTAGATCGCGATGAACGACACCTAACTTGTGCATGTGAGAAATCGCTTCGAAAACCTGCGTGACGATGGATTTTGATTCAGATTCGGAGAGAATGCCTTTGCTGATTATCCGGTGATGCAGGTCTCGCGAATCGCATAGCTCCAGGACAATGTGAAGATGAGATTCGTCTTCATAAGTGGAGAAGATTTGAACGATGTGAGGGTGAGGACTGAGCAACTGGAGGACTTTAGGCTCGGTTAAGATGCATTGAGCATCGAGGTCGTCGCCAGAGACTAACCGCTTGTCGATGGATTTGACGGCAAAAGAATCGCCGGAGATGCGAGAAGTACACCTAAAAACGGTGCCGAATCGTCCCTGGCCGATCTCTTCGCAAAGTTGGTAGTCTCTCTTCAAGGATTCAGTCATGAGAGGCTTGTTTTTTCTTTTTTTCGTAGCATTGGTTAGTAATTTGCGAAATATAAGGTTGTGCTTTTAATAAGCGAAAGATGGTTTCAAGATGCTGTCCGAAGGAATATTCGGTTTTAAGGATGTCCCAGTGGGTATAAACACGGATCCAACGGGTGATGATACTGTGAGTGTATAGCCGTTAGATCTGAAAGAGTCGGTTTTAAGGATCCGCCCAAATGGATCCAAGGGGTGAAGATATGGTCAGCTCATTATGGCCGTTAGATCAGAAAGAGTCGGTTTTAATTTGAATTGCGTGTTTAACCCTCGTTGTAGTATGTCTCCAGGAAGAAGAATAAATAAAATAGGAAAGGGAGACGTAGACTCCGTACAGAAGCAGTCTTCCAATGACAGTAGGATCAGGTTTCCAGTCCAGCTACAAGAGTGGTAAAATAGTTTGTCTGGTATTTTTGCTATTATTTACGAAAATTACCAACATAGAGTAAGTATACTTTTAGGCATTTCGGTAATTTTAACTTTTTTTACATCTTTGACTATAGACACACCTCTTCCAGTCTTTGACTTGTCATTAATCTCTGTAATTAAGCCTTTGAATCCTCCTCATTAACGAAATCTAATAACAGTAATTAGTAAAAGAATGTAATTTTTTAAAAATAATAACATTTTTAATTATTTATTGAGATTACAGGAAAAAATTAGTCAGAATCAATAGATAAGAGAGTATTCTAAGTGAGATGATTTTATTAAATTAGTATAAATAAATAATGTAATTGAATAATTCAAATAATTAAAGAAAATTTATTAAAAATAAATTTTAATTAATGAATTAAATATTTTTTAATATATTATTTATATTAATATAATAAAATTATTTCATTTAAAACAACTCGCTTCGATAAATTTTACTTTGTGATTTTGCAAGTAAAAGTAATAGAAGTTGCAGCAAACAAGGCTCTGGTTTCGCTTCTAATTGACTTTTGGAGCAAGCAAAGAGTCACTGTAAAAGATAAGCAAATCGGGTTACGGCGTCCGGACAGTGTAAGGTACAGAAAGTGGTCGGTTGGTCGGTCAGTGCTCTGAATACTTGGCCCAATCAGAGGAAACAAAATATCATGCCATGGCTTTTAAATTATTTCTGCCTTTGGGGTCTCAAGAACAAAGACAATGGAAGCTGCTGCGAAACATCCTCTTCTTTCTTTCTTTAAACCAAAACCATTCTATGTTTGACATCTTTGCCTTGTTGGACCAAAGGTCAAGTAATCCTTTTGAGTTAACAAAGAGTAAATTGAATTATTATAATCCCCGACCGTCAAGACGGCTGATTACTCACTCGTCATGCCGCATAATAATAATAATAACAGCTGATTACTAAGTCGTCATGCCGCATAACAGCAAATACATTGCTGCAAATCATGCATGACAGACAGACAGACAGACAGACACGAGTAAGTGAAATGGTGACTCATGCCATTCTAAAGTATTACTATAATTCTCTCGATAATCATGATAATATAAACAATGAGCATGCTGCATTATCATGCAGTAGTTGAGGCCAAATATCGATAGCATTTGTCATTTTTTAACCCGGATATCAAATTATATGTATAACCTAGATCGGCTGCTTTGTCTTAAGGAATATTAACACTTTAATTCCTACAACACAAACCCAAGTATGTTAATAACAATACTAATAACATCAATCTCCAGCTGTAAACTTGGGGAAGATACCACAACTGCAAGATAATTGACTCCATATTATAATAAGAAGATCTAGGAGCATAACATAAACCTTGTTCATGCAAAAGTTCTCAAAGAAACAACCAAAACTTATGATATTCGAAACCAAAGACGAAACTGGTTGATAATAGATGATATGAAAGACACAGACCATCACGAGGTTTCCATGCGTATCTATATACATGATGATACGCGAGAACAGGTGGGTGAAAATACCCAACGTTTCATAAGGAAATACGGTAATTTGTATGCCCCATTGATGCCAAGTGGTTTGTGCACAAACACCATTCTCATTTAGTTGGTAATAATCAACCCAACTGCTTCACAGAAATTTGAAATCAGCCAACCATCATCATGCAAATGTATGCAACATGTATCACATTCATTGATTTGAAAGCAGCCGCAGTCTGTATCAACTTAGAGTAGATAGAAAACAGACAAGGCACTTTATTATTCTCTACAAAGTATGTAGTAGCGTGCAACTGCTGTATAAAATGTATCCATGGAGAACATGAATACAAAAGAAACAAAGATCTGCACCAATAAGTTTGAAGCCTGTTCTGTAACTCAAACTGGTGGAGAAAAATAGGGGATGTGTAATCAGTCAATTAGACAGAACATAGAAGGAATCATATTCAAGTTAAACGAGCTGCAATAAAGTAGTATGGAACAGCAGCATACATATGCTGATCAGGTTTTCTTTTCGAACAACATTACAGTTCCATGAGAATTGATGAATGATTCTTGCCTTAATATCCCATAGCATCTGCAAATTCAACACAAGAATAAAATGAATTATTATATTCATAAAACAACAAACAATTGTATCAAAAGCCAACATAAGAAAGCTTTTAATGGTAATTATATTTAAGAAGTCACAACACTTTGTATTGATTCTACCTTGGAAAACAAACTCAATTCGCAATATTTATTTATCAAGGATTTGAAAGTACCGCAGGATTTTGTTTTCTGTTCTCAAAAGTGAAAAAAAACCAAATATATGCCCAACACCATTAAAGAGTTTTAGATTCCAAAGATTTTCCAAACAAGTTTTGTATTGAATCAAATTAGTGGCATATGTTGTTGCCAACCGCAATTATTTAATATAATAATCCGACATATTGTTGTTGGTCAAGGATTTGTATTGACCAACTTGAAATTATTTAAATACAAACAATCTTCATAAGACAATTCTTTTTTTCAAAATAATACCCCAGATAAGGTTTTCCACAGTTTTAAAGATACTACTAAACAATATCAAAGTTCTTTAATTACTCACCATCATTGCTAGAAGTCTGTTCCTTGTCAATTTGTTCGCACCATGGCCGTTTGATCTCAGAAGACTCATACTCCTGCAATGCCTTTCCTTCTGATAAAGAGCATGACTTGGGAACAGAAAATGAAATATTGCTTGTAGTCTGCCTCTTAGCTGCTGAGGATTCAGCTGTGGAGCACAAGTCTTCATTCTTAATTGAGACCCCAGCTTCATTCTTGCATTTATGCAATTCATCTGGGTATTGTTGTTCTTCCTCAATTTTTGATCTCTTCCTACAGGGTAAATTAATCTTGCCATTCTGTACTGATGGCACCCTCTGATCATTTGATGAAATAGTGGGACAAGCAGACTTTTCCCTTAAGACAACAACTTTTGGAATGTCTGGAGTTTGAATACAATCAGAATTATCAATTACCACTTCATTTGTCCCATCTGAGTTTGTAGCCTTGGCAGCAGCTTCCATTTCCCACATCTTGAATATAGCTTCAGTCAAGCGTTCTCTAGCTAAGTCTAGATCAATAATAGGTTTTGGATAGTTAAATCCCAACTCGACCCCAGCAGCTTTAAGAACTGTAACAGGTGCATCCCAAGGATGATGGATCCACTCAGTTGGCATCCTTGCTAGCTCAGGAAGCCACTGTCTTACATAATCACCCTCCGGATCAAATTTAGACCCTTGAATCTGAATCCCAAAATTTACAAAAATGAGGTGCAAGCAATGAGCTGTTAAAAATATCGCTCTAATTTACAAATTTTAAACTCCTATCCGCTAGCACACAGCAGTATGAATTTTAAATTCTTTCAGTTGTTATATTCACAAGTAAATGAGGAAATCCAACCTACCTCTGGGCTGTCCAATCGTTCGAGCTCATGGCCATCTGGTAAACTCCCAGAGATATACTGCCAACCAAGGATATCACATTCCAAATCTGCATCCAAAAGAGTATCCCAGAAGTACTTCATCCCCCATCTCCAGGGAAGAAGCAGAAACTTCACAGCAAAACTTGATACTATGACCCTTATTCTGTTGTGTATCCAACCCGTCGCCCAAAGCTCTCTCATTCCAGCATCCACCAATGGATAACCAGTACGACCCTGTCTCCAAGCCTTAAAATGACCCAGGTCAGCATGCCATGGGAAATATTTCAGGTTGCTCAGTAATGATCTCTCATGAGTGAATGGAAAGTTGAAGCATAGATACCGTGAGTATTCTCTGAGCCCCATGGCCCTAAGAAAAAGACTCACACTATCTTTTCCTTCAAAATTCTCTTCTTTTGCCCACAGTATCTGCTTCATCCGCACACATTGGAATACTTTCCTCACGCTCAGTTCTCCAAAATGAAGATATGGGGACAAAAGTGAAGTGAAGTTACCTCCAAGCTTTTTTCTATACTTAGAATAATGAAGAAGATGCTGTTCAATAAATTCAGTCAGAACTTTATCAGCATTGCTCCAACCTGGAGACCATCCTCTTCCTAACAAAGCATTACTGGATTTTTCAGAATCATCTTCAAGACCTAAATCCTCGATAGAACATTTATCAACAGTTCCTGTCATAAACAAAAGAAAATTTTCTCAACTATTCAATCTTCCTTCATACATATTTCATAAGTGTATACATTCATACATCTTGTCAGACTAGTTCAATATCTCTGCCATACGCAGAATACATTGTGCATGGATGCATGCATGTGGCTCATTCTACATTTACATTTGTCTAAATTCTGAGATGAATACCAGGACAGTTACGCTGCCCTCTTTTTCAGATCACAGGATAAAGAACTTCTCAATTGTTTGATCTTCCTGCCCTTTGCAGAAATTACTGGACATGCATAAATTCATGCATTTCCTTCCTACTCAGAAACTTCCCCCTCTCCTTCTCACAAGCATGAATAGATTCGTTCACACATACAGGCATGATCTTCATTCAACATTAGTAATTGTAGAAGCATACAATTTCAGGCCAGGTTAAAAAATGAGCGAGGACCAGGACCATGGTGCTGCCCCATGTTCCAGTTCATAGGACCATATAGCTCCCAATATGAAGCCCATAATATGCACATATACACGTGACTTTTGAGGGAGATTGAAGTCTGAGAGAAAGAGCAGGTCCATATTGTTGCCACCAACAATATTTCCCCAACTGAAAAAGCAAATAAACAAACACACAAATACATAAATTTGGAAATAAATATATTCTCCAAACAAAAGCATGTCTGTCTTACTTATATCCACATTCACTGGTAAGTTAGCCTCTGAACAGTGGATTAAACTACAGTAACCACACTTAGGCTTCATTTTGGATTGTGGTGCTTTAGCCGAGCTTGATTGCAAAATTGGTAACACCAGCTTTGTTGGGAACCACTTGTTTTTCCATTAACATTTAACATCTAGTGGCGTTAAAGCCACAGCATGCCAAATGAAGCCTAAAATATCTTTGTTCAAATTTACCTGTAGCTTGCACCAAACGCCATGGAGGAAGAAGGGAAACAGGCTCCATTTGCATGTGCAAACACTTGTCCCAATATGCATTAAAAGTTGTAAAAGCATGTCCTCTTTCATCATATATCTCCCAGGGTTCATACAACAAATCTCCATTATAGCTTTGCACTGAAATGCCAAGCTCCACCAATTTTTCTTTTATGTTATGATCACGAACAAGCGAGACAGGATCTGGGACAAAGGTAAAAATAAAATGAAAAAAGACAATAACATCAACACTTAACCATCTAATTAAGATTTCATAAAGGAACATTCTTCACAAACCATTCCTCCAAGGCTCAATACAGAGCTGTTCCCCAACCGACCGGAAGGTTGTTCATGCAAAAATGAGACATACTGTGGCTTGTAAATTTAGATAATCTTAAAACACATTTCAATCTGCTTATTACTCTCTCTCTCTCTCTCTCTCTCTCTCCCTCGCATTTTGTCACTATGAGCACTGAGATAACATGGATTTTTTATGTTAAGGGTACAAGGTATCACTGTCTTTCCTTTTACATTTCATTTTTTATGTTAAAACCAGGGCACAAGTTATATGAGAATAACTATAATATCTCCCCAAATGATCCTCTACCTCGTAGAGGCAAAATGAGAGAAAGTGAATAAGCAATACAATACGGTTGCTCCTTTACCATTGCAGTGAATACATCCCTCACTCTGCCATATTAAGAAATTTTCTTCTTATTTACATTTTACATATCTAACAGGGAGTAACAGACATTTTTGCAGCAATAAATTCTTAATACTATCACGGCAATTTCTGAAAAGAAAAATGCTTTGTTTTATTGTGTCCAAGGTCAAAACAAGCATATACCATATGATTTGTACTGGCATTGAGCTAATAATCTTTAATTGTTTGATTCTATATTCAGAAAATTTTTAAGTGCCACAGATGCTCTAAATAATTATGCAATTACAACCATGCCTTTTTTGTTCTTTGATGCATTGCTTTTTTTCCTACCAAACTTATTTTTGAATATTCAGGAAGTGCAAGCAAATATTTTTCTGATTAATTACCGAAGTTCAAACAGGTCACAATGTACACCAAGTTTTATGTAGTTTGTTCGCTGATCTGATGACCTATTTTCCACTCTTCTTAATAACTATCCTTACAAATAAAAAGGCACTTAAAGTCTTTGGAAGTGATGCCAAGGGATTATCCCTATCTAGATCCTTCGGTTTCTATTTTTGTATATTCCATTCTTCTCCTTTACAATTTAGTTAAAAACTCATCGAGCCTGGATTTCTTTACCCCTGGTCTACAAAATCTAATGGTGACAATTTATACAAGAATTGCAATATCATAATTATCTGCCAGAAGCTTGTAGTGTGAGTATAATAGTTTATAATCTTAATAAAAACTGTAAGGATTTTAAAATTCAACACTAATCCACACTACAAGTCCTCTGAAACCAACATAGAATGAGAAAAATATGTACCAGAATATAACATTAAAAAAGTCCAAATTTAAAAATCCATGTATTTAGCAAAACAAACACATCATTGATATTTGGATTAAGCTATCTAGAACATACCATAAAGATGGTTGAATACGATTTTTGTCGCCTTAATGGCACTAACACACTCCAAAAGAGCAGCAAGAGTACTCTGGGTTTTGATCGACACAAGCTCAGCCCCAAGAGATTTTAGGGATTGTTGCAAGTGAGTAAGAGACTGCTTCAGCCACCACCTTGAAACTCGACCGGGATAGAATTGTCCTTCTTCCTTAGGACACCATATATAGACAGGAAAGACACAACCATCCCTCGCAGCAGCAGCTAATGCAGGATTGTCCTCAATCCTAAGGTCCCTTCTAAACCATACTATGGTCCTATTGCTACCCATGTCTGACGATTCAGATCCCTTCACAGACAAAACCAATTACTTAATGGTATTCAATCCACACTTTGTTTCAATCCAGAATTATGAACATCAACAACAAACTCACCAATCACATATCTTAAAACTAACAACTTTATGGTATTCAGTTCAAAAATATCTAACCAAAAGTTTAACTATGGGATATAGGGTTTGGCTGAAAGATCTCTTCTAGATCAACAAAAATCCACCTGATTTATCACTGAAGCTGCCAAATTCATAAACTTTGGGAAGTCCCCAGTTAAACTTTAGCTGTCCAACTTTGATGTAAACAATAAAATCACAGGAATCAGCCTTTGAAGCTCTTCCTCAAATTTGTGCTACTCTTTTTCTATCCAAGATATCCAACCTAATATAAATCTAATCAAGCCTTCCCTTCAAGTCTCTCCTGTCCAAAAACCCACCATAGAAATCCTAGCACTTGACAAAATATCTCCAGACCTCAGACACTAATACTGAAATTCACAATAGACCATCGGAGAACCAAAAACAGCTTCGAGAAATAGCAACCCAAATTCACAAACTTCTTCAAAACTGAAAAGAAATATTCATGAAAGCACGGAACACAGCCTGCTCTTCAATTGAAAATTCTATAAACAACTAAAAGATCTCACTTCATGTGAACAAAGAATATCGATCTGAAACCCACCACAATTATTCCTTAATAATTCATATTAGAGAATATTATCCACGAGCGATTACAACAAGAGTATACATACACTTATATCAACAGGGAAAATATCTCTCTCTATATAAATACATAAAACAATAATTGAACAAGTACAAGAAAATCAAACAAGAGTTTTGATTAACTGCACCACAAAGTCCTAATTTTGACTATTAAATCGGACAACATAAACCTAAATAGCTAACAAACACAGCAACCCCACATAAAAAAGAGAGGTTTGGTGGTTATATTGACCACTGATGACATGCCTAGAGTGATATTCGTCAGAACAAGTGAAAGAAGTGCAAACTAAATGTCTTATTCTTGTTGGGTACAAGAGGGGAGGTATTGTGGTTCACTTCTTTGTCACATATCACGTGGGCGAACTGGGTAAGGTGACATTGATGGTGGCTGGAGACATATCTTGTCTGCTTTTTGTGTTGTGGATAGATCCAATGTAAATTACAAGATAAGGTCTCTCTCTTTCTCTCACTTAAAAGCGCTCTGCCACTTTCCATGATCTTGTGTTATGTAAACAACTTTCCCCGTACATTATGTACTATTTTCAACTCCTGCTTCCTTCCTTCCTTTGCCAAATCAGGAAATGTTGTTACTCCTGGTTAAATTCCAGTATGCATAATTTGTTTAATATTCATTTTGTATGCGAGGATAGATTAATTATTCTCCTTCTAATCGTATCTGGTTGAAACAGATACCTTCAAATAGGTATTTACATTTTTTAAAAAAATTATTATTAAATACGCATTAAATTTGTAATATATTTAATATTTTGTTAACAAATTTATTTAAATAAATATTTATTTTTTTATTAAATTTTTATTATTTCTTTTATATTTTCAATTATAATTACATAATTATTAAATATTAACTTAAACTGATTAAAATTATAAAATTTTAATATTAATTTAAAATAAAATATATTACTGACATAAATTATTAATTACATTTAATATAAACTAAAATTTATCATACACATTCATATATAAAATATCAAGAATTCAAAATAAAAATATCTAATTTTTTAAGTTTTAAAACAATAGCTATTGAATTCATATTTTTATCTTTTTCAATTTTAAGTAGCACTTATCGAAGATAATTTTACAATAATAAGTAATAATTTATAAATTACTGAAAGATAAATATTTTTAATTAACAAAAATAATTAATTTATCTTATCAATTACATTGTTGTTATCTAATTTGTGTAATTTTTAATTTTTATTAAAAAACTTGAAATTAATTATTAAAAAAATTTTAAAAATTAAATATTCAAGAATATCTACGATAAATATTCACAAATATTTATCCGTGTCTCTATCTATTCATAACTTGTTATGAATTTATTTTATTTTTCAAATCCGTTAAAAGAAATATACCAAACTCATCGCATAAGAGTTGAATAATAAAAAATTTATGATCCAAATTGCTGTTCCTCCTCGGAACTTATGGTTTACAATCCACAAAATTCGTGATAATGATCTAAATCCCTCCTGTTGATTTTCATTTAGTTCAATCTGGTTGGAGCTGCATGGTTGAAGCAATTTTCTCCTGCTTGTCCATCTTTGATTCTCAGTTTCAGCCCCAAGCTCAGGAAAGGGATAAACTACTAAAATTATAACACTGATCCGCCAGAGTTTTGGGCCACCATTGGCGTATGGCTGACATGCACAGATATGGGCCAACTTTTTGTTGGCATACTTGTTGGCTGAAGGTTAAAATCGAAGCCAGCCCAAGAGATGCATGCCATTTTCTCGACAAACTGATGTTCCATACCATGCTGTTATTTAACTAATTTGTTGGCAATTTAGTGTGCATCGGCATCACACCAACACTCTAAACCAATAGTTTATGGAAACTTGCAACTATAGGAATTTGCTTGTGGCAAGAAAAATGTACTCTATATAGCCTGGAGGGAAAGAAGACATTCGCTGCAACTATCCAGATTGCCACAAAGACAAGAACACCAAATTTCAACTAAGAATTTCAACACGGAAACAAAAACCAAACATTTCTAGTCGAGGATCCTCTTCCTTTGTAGACCAAAAACATTCATCTCTGCAGCATAGCCGGTTAGAAAATCTAAAACTTTATGAATGGAAGCCCAAATGATAATAGAGTGATGCATTTAATTAAGTTGAACAACATAAGTATCCATAACCACATCCAATTTCACCTGAGAAGCATCATGGCACTAATGAGCCCAAGTCATATTCAGCAATGAGCTCCTAATCAGCCTTCCCAGGTGCTGATTATTTAATAATAGGCTATATCTACTATGTGCCAGACAAGTACTGCATATAACTGGCAACTAAATGAAGCGGGACAGTTTGTTCCTTCTGACTGTGAATGGAGTCTCTCAAGGGATCCTTTGCATTGAGAGAATCCTCAGCGTACGCGGTCTCTGAGGACCTCAATATCCATCTCAGTGGGGTCAGTTGCCTGGATTTCATAGTGGATGCCCTCCAGCTCCCTTCTGAACCTGTCCTTAGATGTTGCATATAGCATCTTAGCTCGGATTCGGGACACAGAAGGAGACCTGAAAGGATACATAGAACAAGAAATCATAAGCTAAATGTATCTAATGAATGAGGCTTTGATATCAAGACACTGTCGTGCATCTAAAAACAATTGGTCCACAAGTCTACTCTTCTAGTAAAGGATAAAGAAGCCAATATACTTTATCCAACATTACTTGTATGGAAGAAACATGGAAGTTATAATGGAAATTACAGAGAAATGCAAGTTCACAACCACAGGGCAAGCATACCAGACAATTAATCATAATATTTGTCAAGACATTAACCAACATTCTTTAGTTAAGAGCTTAAAGGAACCACATGAAAGCCAATATGCAAGTACTTCATGAAACGACACAAAGCAAATATACTTTGTGCAACGTTACTTGTATGGAAGAAACAGGGAAGTTATAATGGAAAATACAGAGAAATGCAAGTTCATAACCACAGGGCAAGCATACCAGACAATTAATCATCATCTTTGTCAAGACATTAAACAACATTCTTTATTTAAGAGCTTAAAGGGACCACATGAACAAAACTTAAACCCAACTCTGACAAGATGATTTGATACATTGCTTCAAACATACTCTCTTTTGTTATTGACCTTCACAAGTTACACTGTCTGATAATGAGAACTTGAGTCACGGTACTTTTGATAATTCCTGGAATATTAAGGTCATATCAAAACTTAATATTTGAATAATACATTTCGAATCAATTCTGGCCTTTTCTCCATATCTCATCAATTTTGGAAAAGAAAAATGTGATCAATAAAGATTATAATTTCATAATCTTCCCACTCTTTCCCCTCTTCCTTATTGCACAGACCACTGTATAAAAATTCCTATTAAAACTGGAAAAACAAGTAAGATCAACAGAAGATACAAAGGCTATTCAGGACATTGTCATGGGGAAGGTGCTATTGTAAGGATGTAAATACGCACAAATTTAAGAGACCATAGAATGGTATACAAACAATATATTGGACAAACAGGGTTGTGACAACAGCTAACAAATATATCACATGTGCGAAAAAACTATAAGCACAAGAGCTTACCAAGAAAGAGCCACAGCAATTTACATTGAAGATGGTACTAGAATCAATTTCTTAAATAAATATAAAGAATCCAGTACAGTTAGCGATAAATATGATTAATAAGAACAATAAACCCGAGTTTGCAAAGCAAAAATGCAGAAAATTTAATGTGTTAATCCACAACGGCACAAGCACAAGTAAAACAGTAGAAAGGATCACAAACCATGCGATGAAAAAGATCTTGCTCTTCTGGCAGTTCTCAGACGTCACAAAATCAAAGTCGTAAACTGCATATCGGCAATCATTCTCAGGTAAAGAAGCAGTAAAATCTTCAAAGCTCTCAGCTGGGCCTCCGGTCTTTTCAACCACAACCTCCTTTTTTTTCTCATCAATCTTAAACACCACATATCTGTATATCTTCTTCCTCTGCAGTTCGAGGAAGGTGCTCTTGCTGCTCTCACCGACACCCATTCCTGAAGAAGTACTTGACTGAAAACCAAGATCCAAACATTAAATACCATGTCCACTCAAGATTAACAAATTCTTTTTAAACTAATATCTTTTATTTACTTCAAATTAGATACACTACAATATCTTTTAGTAAACAATTTTAAAAACAGCAATGCAAATCCCATCCCCCCCAAAAAAATGTTTGTAGCCAATAAAATAAAACTGCATTTATTGTAAGCAAAAATAACTATCATGTAAACGAAAAAAAGAGAACTTCATAGGCAAATAAACACTAAGATCAACCCAAAATCGAAACTTTGCAACTAACTTTGTACCGAAATACTCAAAATAATAGAAAGCAAACAAAAAATCATATAATCAGCCAATAAATTTATGTTACCCGCAAATCAAGTAAACCAAACAAGGCAAAGAAAAACTAAGAGAATTCTGATCTAAATAAACAGTAAATCGGAAAGAGAAAGCTTACTCCTCTGAAAGACATGGCTGATTTGAATAAACTGTAGAGAGAGGGGCAAGTAAACTTTTGGAGAGAATAGAATGAGAAAAATTGCCCCGAATTACCAAACTCTAGAAAGAGGAAATTGAAATTGTATTTTAATTTTGATTTAGAGAGAGAGACGAAAAAAACGAAGTATTCTATGTCTGATCGGAGGAAAAGAAAAGAAAAGAAAAGAACAGTATTCCACGTTGGAGGGTAAAGAAAGAAAAAGGAAAGGGGAAGAGACGTGTCGTGTCTGTTCTTTTCTGACAGTGACCGCCACTTTCGGCTTGGTTGAAAATTGTTCTAATTTTACAGCAAACCCTTAAAGTCGGTGGTCACAGTCAAATGCATCACCGTGGATTCGAATGGATGGAGACTAAGATGTTACATCTGAGTTCCACGTGTACAAAAAATTAGAATCCATGCAAGGAAAGCGGGTGAGATTGGTTAAATCATTCCAACTGCTTGGTTCTTCAATTTTTTTTTAATTTATGTGATTACATGTAAGAAACGGGAGCACGTACACATCAAATGTTCTGACATCATCACATTAATCAACGGTTAGTTAATCGTCAGTTTACTGTCCACCGAGTTCTCATAAACCGTAGGCCGCCACGTAAGTGTATAACACTACACTCAAACAGCTTAATCCATTTTCTTCTTACCCAAACAGAGCCTGAGGACCCGACGTCCAAACTAGTAAGCCGCGCGCATAGAGAGGCGATTTTTTCCAATTTCTCAATTAAAGCCTCAATTGACGAGTTTTTAATTTTCGAATTACAACGTTCGAATCGGCTTTCTTGTTAATTTAAATTCCCCGCGAAAATGAATTCAGATGGTAACTGTCGAGGGAAACCCTAGATTTCTTGTCTTTTCGCTTACGTTGAGTTATCCTTTAATTCCCGAGAAAATTTAAATCCGGCAAAAAGTTTTAAATTATTTTCTAGAATCTGCCACTCTAAAACGGGAAATTTTAAGTAAATTTTGGGTTTTGGTTTTCTTGTCGGTGCCCAAAAGAGTAGGATTTTCTGATTTTGTTTAAAATATCTTTTCAGGGCAAAGAGGGAATTCAAATCCTGCACCTATGCTTGCTGCTCTTATCAGCAAGAGAGACAGGTTCCAAGAAGAACTCCGTAGTATCGAAAAGCAGGTAAATTTTGCTTATTTAACTCAACCAACTAGATATTTTGTTTGTTCCAAGATTCAATTCTTTTTCCAAGTCCCTTACTTTGACAACGAAAACAGATACTAGGAATGGTTTCTTATTCTTTTGAATGTTTATTTACTGAAATTATTTTCTCCCATGCTGCCATATATACATACATATGCACACATTTTAATTGTGATTCAATTGATAGGTTTACGAGTTAGAGACAAGTTACTTACAAGATTCAAGCCAATTTGGAAATGTATTGAAAGGATTTGAAGGGTTTCTCTCTTCAACGAAGAGTACCCCAAAGTACTACTTCTCGTACCTCTTACTTGTTTTCGTTGCATATTTGTACTGTGATATCCATATATGTTTGATATTTTTCTGTTTGATGGTTGTGATCTTAAACCTTTTTTTTTCATTAAATTCTATTGTTGTTAGTTTAGTGTCTAGTTTTAGACTGATTTGCTACATTATAAATTATGTACATATAATTTATGATATAATATCAAAGTTATGGCGGGTTTTAGCTAGTTTGGTGGGACGATCCTGTGTGAAGAAGGAAGGATACTCTTCCAGATTGTGTCAGACCAGAAAGTTGTTTATTGTCACACAAGTGGCGCTGCAGTCTAATCACAACATTTTTGCTCAGACTGTGAAAGGGAAGGATTATAGAATGAGAGAATCACCTTCCGCTTTATGGTCCAGAGGCCTGATAGGCTGCAAGCTGACTGGTAAAGAAAACGGAAAATTAATGTATCAAAAAGGCTTTTATGGAAAGGAAACTACCAATGATTTGTATAGTGAAGTAGAGCTAGCTTATACATTGTTATTTCAATTACTAAACGGTAGTACTTGTCTAGAATTCTGTGGATAAAGAAACTATCATTAAGGTACAATTAACTACTCATAACTTGCAATTAAATCTTGGAATCATCTGTAAATGGGGGTACAGATAGCCATAAGCTCCAGTGTGATAAGAAGTAGGTAGCCAATTGCACTCGTTGATGAAGCTTACATTGTGATATTAGTTGATGAGATTACATTTTACATTCTTATTTAATGCCATTAGGCATCAAAATTCAGTGACCTTTTTCAGTTAGTGCTGTTGAAGTACTTTTAGCATGAAAATTATTGGATTTGTAATTTACATGATTGCCAAATTTAAATTTTATGAAAAATTTTGACGGCGGTTGCAAATTTTGAGAACCCTCTCCTTACTTCCCCCTAAATGACAGCCAATAATTATCATCAAATTACTATGATAACTGTTAGCAAGTGAATGAGTTGTGAGCATTTTATCTCTAATTTATTTTCTGCAGACTTGTATTGAATGCTATCAATATTCGTATGTCAACATTTCAAGTGTGACTTAAAGAGGATTTCTTTTTTCTTGACAAACTTAAATTGTTCTTGTAGTTTAAAGAGGCCTAGGAAATTACAGCCTGAAGATAGAATCTTTTCGTTGTCTTCAGTTACCTCGCCAGCGGTACGTTCTAATATGTGAGCGATGTATTTTCTGTGTAAAACAGTGCATGGTTTCTTTTCTACTGATATATTGATGCTTGGTAGTAATTCATAGTAGAACTAGTAGAATGGTCTGTTTTTCTACCTTTCATAGAAAATATCTAATGTTGTTAATGGTATAAAGCCACATATTTGCCTGTTAGTTGTTCAAAGATCTGTACACTCAAGATTCTATAGTATAGAAAATTTTACAGGTAGTTTTCTCCAGCATATTTTTCACGGACAGAATTTTTTACAAAAGGCATTGAGAAGTGAGTGGGTTACCAATTGCTATTACAAGGGGTGAAGATACCATAAATGACTAATGATATCTGCACTCTCATCAAAAGACAGCTGTCCTCATTTCTAGTTGCTGTTATCTTTATTTGGAAGCATGTCCATCAGTACCTCAATGGGATTAGTTCTCTAGATTAATGTCATTATTGCAGAGGAATTTATTCGAGTTCAGAAGACTTGAACCATTTCTGGAGTGAACATCCCAGTCTGTGGCATCATTTATGACTTATATTTGATGTCATTAATTAATTCTTTTTATTCATACATTATCTGAGGACATGCAGAAAACTTATATCCCATTATCATGTAAATGATGCTACTGGATATGCATTGTATTGGACCGGTTGGAATCAAAATAATACATTGCTGTTATTTTCAGGAAACTCAATGATTAATGATAGACCAAATATTTTTACTACTCATTAAGTGTTCTCCGAATCTAATATTCTTTTGTTCAGCACATTAATGGTACCAATTCTGGTCACTTGCTAATTCACTTGTTGCATTTAATCCTTTTAAGCTAACATAATGTAAAACCATCTATCTTAAGAGGTCATAATGTAAAAGCATCCATCTTAAGAGGTGACAGCTTTTGTTTAATATTGATTTATGTTGCAATAACTAACCATTTAAGATGTGGCCATTTGCCTTTTTATTTTTTTTCTTATCATGTTTATTCTGCATCTTTTATTTTTGGTTTTTTCTCCTGTCAGAATTTTAATAGTGCAAAATGGTCATAAGGAGGCTGCATCTCACATGTAAATATAGTTGAGATAACCAGATTTACAGGCACTGGTTTGTTCACTTTGTGTTCTTTATGTCTAGGCTGAAGAACTTGGACTTGGGCGTGATGGTAAGTCCTTGTTTATTATTTTACAAATTCTGTTTCCCTAGCTAACAATAAATTGATGATGATTTTTCCTCATTCTTTGTATTTGGAGATGGAAGATCTGAATATGGCCCTGGTAGGTCCAAGGGCGGAAACTTCCATTCTAATGGACAGTAAGTTTACCTTTCCTTCCTTGACTGCCAAAATTTTTTGATATTTATATTGAAGAACAAAGAAAAAATAAGAAAAGGACAAAATCGATATAGCTGTTCAAGAATGTTGTTGCATCTCACAAAAATGAAAACAATTCATACATCACTAAACAATCAAACCCTTTTATAGGGGTAAACCAAAGAAGGGTAGAACAGCATTGGCACCCAGAGAGGGGAAGAAAAACAGGCCATCAAGTGAAACAGATTTTGACTATGAAGATGAACCTGATATGAGCTTGAGATAAGTTCATACCAAATGCTTGTAATGTAACTTCCGGATATGATGTTTGAAATGTAATGTGCTTTCGTGTAGGTAGTTTCAGTGTTTAGGCCACGTTGAGTAGGCTTGTTGTAGTGCAATATGCACCATGTCACAAGACTTGAGATTTTTATTTTATTTTCTATGCTGCTAGAGTTTACTGTCTGGCTTTTGCCATGACTTTGTAACTTGTGCTCGCAAAGGGAAAAAATGAAAAAAAAAGAGCTTATTGGGCAGACATGAATCCGAAAAGCTGTGATGTTTGATGAGTCGATGTTAAAATTTGATGAAAATTAATGTTTTATTCAAATTTGTCCCCTAGAAACATGAGATTTCAACTCATTTCAGTTTCAGATTCTTCTGTAACATGGGTTAAACAATTTTTGTTTTCTTAATGATTATACAGATTGATTAGGTTTGTAATACCACTGTCATCCGCAAATTCTTCCCACCTCATTTCTCTCTCAAGAACTTACAAATTCGATGCACGCATGTGGAATTATTTAGAAATCGAGACCAGTGCACGCCTAACCTTTGTATGATTTACAACCCACTAAAGCAAAAGTCTCTTTTTTGTTCGGTGCTAGAGAAAGCGATTTAAGGACTTTGATCTTCAAAATACTTTGATTAATTCTTTTTAATAGATACTTGTTCGTCACTAATGATTGTATAACAAATTTTAACAACAAATATTTCCAAATGAAAACAGTATATGCGTTGAATATTCTGCATTTTACGCATAGTTGATAAATTCATTTGCATGCGTATCGTTGAAGACGGGGCCTGCTTCTGGATCTTGTAAAGATTAGGACAAGACTACATCAAAACCAATTGTCAAACTTATGATCTGGTAATCACAGCTCAAATGTTAAAACTTCATTTGGGTAAATGATTACGTAAAATTAAAAAGGAAAAACTTGGTAGACCCTACATTGTTTTACCTATTCCCATCGTTGAGCTAGGATTAGGAATAGCCCAAGATTTGGTTAATAACAGAATTAAGGTCAACTACCTGCACTTTACTGCATTAATCGAGGGAAGAAAGCGTGCCAGTTCTTCTTGTTAACCACAAGACCTGGCTTAAGCTATATACTTATATGGGTTTATTTATGGTACATACATTGTTTACCTTTTGTATTATTGATTTTAAATTTTTTATTTATATTTATTATATATTTTAAATTTTTTATTGCATGTTCTAAATATTATTAATTATTTATTTTATATATTTTAATATTTTTTTTCTGTATTTTAAATTTTATAATTAAAATTTTTTTTGGATGCAACAATACTTTAATGTAGCAGAACTAATCCTCGCACGCGCACACGCACAATGAAAGTGTCTTGGGGAAAAAAAGTAAATCAAATTTTAATTAAAACATGAATTTAGTTACCAGGAGGCTTAAATCTAACACTTTGGTCTCCCTCAAAGTTGATGAATTCAAACGATCTCTTGATTTCGATTCGAGAATGTGCGCAAGGCTTCAGGCAGCAAGAGAGGCAGTAGTGATAAAGGACATCGAATTGTGTTAAGTCCGGCTGCAATAAGCCCTGCTGCCACATCTCTGGCCTTTGACAGACCTTCATCATTGCTGATTACTCATTCATGAGGGGACGCTACATTGGGGCTAGGTTGTAATTAATGGTTTGAGCATCCATCCACTTCTATGTGGTACAACATCTAGTTCTCAGTACCCACTCTCCCCCTTTGAGAGGAAAGCTGCTCATGGTCAGATTCGTCCTCATGCACTTGGCGCCACATGATTTCTGATTGACGCCTCCTAGACGTTTGTGGCAGGTTGCTGTTCCTGGTCTGCTCGGTTTGGACTTGTTTTCCAGCCACTCAGGGTGTGTCTCTCTTCAATTTTTCAAGAGAATGAATGATAGATGATAGTTGGTGTTTGATATCACCTACCTGGTCATGTATGGTGCGTTGTTCCCTCTCCAAGGCTAGGATTCTTCCAAAGTCCTTGTTAGTTCGCTGTTGTGGTGAGGGTGAATACTGCCTGAATGACATGGTGATGTGCTGCCTCTTCAATTTGATGTTGAACGTGCTGATTTCTCAATAAGGCTTCGGGCGCATTGGACATTGCACAGAACAAACTCCCAAGAGGTACCAGAACATCCCACTAGCAAGATAGAGGTGTCAGACACAATCGGCAGTGCTCGGAGAACTTCTAGGAGCAACCAAAACATCCCCACGGCGTCTGTGCCAGCAGCGGCTTAGGACATGTTTGTGCAGTGCACCGGGACGAACTTCTTGGATTGCGAGTCCCGGATTATACCCATGGGTGCTGTAGAGGCTTCGGGCATGTCTGGCAGTTCACAGGATGGCGACTTCCTGGACCGACCCGGAAAACAAGCCGGCGTGCAGCAAAGACTTCATGCCCTTTTGACAGGCAATAGGATGAACTTCCAGGATGAACAGAAAATCCCCACGACAGCAGCATCGGGCACACTCAGCACTGTGTGGGATGAACATTGGGAGTGACCAGAACACCACGCGGGTCGACAAGCCATCGGGCGCATCTATTCTCCTTTTTTTTTCTTTTTTTTTTTTTTTGAAGTGTGCGGGATGAAACTCTGGGATCCAACCAGGGGAACATCCCTGTAGGCACAGCAAGTGTGGAGGCATTGTCAGAGGGAGCATTGGGCAGATTGCATCGCAGTCCGAGATCCATGAGCAGGGAGAGTTACTAGCTACAGAGGAGCTATGGGTAAAGGCATTATACCACTGGCAGACACATAGGTGATGTCGAGTGTCATAAGCCTTTTAGGAGGTGCATTTTTAGACACTAGTTACGGACAATAAGATGATAATATTTTTATCATGGAACATAACTTGTCCCGTTACCGTGACAAGGAAGAGGTGACCAACACACAAATTCCCAATAAAAACAAAGGATGCACATGGCTGTCTTCTCTTCTCTAGTCTCAGAATGGGAGTTGAGTGTAGCGAAGGTGTGGTATTAGTGGATTAAAGGGAGATGGCGGTGAGAAAGGAGGGCTCCAAGGAGATCTTAGACAGTTGACCTTAATCAAATATAAACTAAATTTCTAATCATATGGCTAAATGGTGCTGGGAGAAATAGAGGACATGAACTTAACACAAACTGGCATCAGGAATGCGACAACCGGTGTAGCATCCAGCGCTGAGAATACCATAGCCAAAGAAAGAGCAAGCTATGCGAGAATAAATTATAATGCAGGTGCATTGGCAGATTAGAGTCACTTTAGCATGTGAGATTTACAGATTGTCCCAGTCATAGAGGGATCCAGAATCATCTCTGATGATCATCTGATTGTCCCTGACTTATACGCCTCTAAACCGGTCTAGTAGTAGACATAAGTGGAGTAGCAGGGGACCAAGCAATCGTCCGATTGAAGGTCGAAATGTCTAAGGTGTCGACGATGAAACACACATGCAGGGTGAGGCAGATGTGTCCCTGTTTCCTCCACAGGCAGGTGACGTTCTGCTATGTTGGGGCTGAGACATTGGCTGCTCTTGGGTATCACGGAACGTTCTCAGGGATCTTAAATGCGAACATCCAACATCACGAGCTTGATTGTCCAAAGGCTGTTAGGGGCATTTTGGTTGATTGGTCGTGACAGGCTGTTTAAACTTTTCAAGAGTGACCCAGAAAATCCCTGTGGGTACATTCAGAAGTGTTCAGTATGAACATCCAAGAGGACGGACTTCCTGCGTGCATGGCAGAGGCGTCAGGTGCATTGGGCAGTGCATGGGACCAAAATTCCGGGTTGATGTAAGTGGAGCATGAACACTCAGTCCCGAGATGGCACGTTGAAGATGGCCAGTCTGTGCTTCAGATGTTTGGCACTGTGTGCGGAGCAGGTTCAAAAAACGATGGACTAATGAACTTTCGGGAGAACCAGAACTTTCCTGTGGACACGACAGAGGCATTATCTACTCTTATATTAGCATTCACCCCCCCCACCCAGAAAACAAATGAGAGCTAAACAGGAAGGGAAGTGAAGAATCATCGCAGGAAAATATGTGACTGCCTCAACGAACATCACACCCTAGGAAAAAATTAATTGTGGGCTATGCGGGGAAGAAATTGATCTGGCAGTGCGATGGCCGAGCAGGTGTTCGAGCTCTAAGGAGCACACGTGTGTTTCGCCCCAAAATCTGACCCGATTTTCTACATGATCACGGCTCATACCTCAAGTGTCGTGGCAAATCAATCATTTGTAAGAATCGTAAAAAATTTGTTGTGAAGACAACACAGATTACATGCAGTCAAAAAGAAAACAAAAGAAAAGAAAGTGAAGACACAATCCTTATGAATATAATGCAATAACGAACAGCAACAAGTAGATATTGAACTTGTAAAATTTGCAGTTTGCAAGATAATCTTATTGGGCCCAGATATTAAATATGGAAAGCAATAATTAACTTCTTGAAAGAGTAATGAGTGATGATCTTCTTTTTAAGACAGCCATTATATTAAACAATTAATGGTATAAACCATGGGGCCTATGTAAATTTTTAAATTTATGCACATTGGTTAAAACAAGCAACCTAATTGTAATTTTTTAATCACAACTGGTCTTCCGCTTGACTGGTTGATATGGTCTCTTGTTGTTAAATAATCATATTGCACTTACATAATAATTATCTTGTTGAAATTTATTCCAAAATGTATTCTTTATAATAATGGTCGAAGGTAGTTGAATTAAAAGCAACCACAAGTTCTGAGTAAGTAATCAATTATGGTTGCTTTTTTAGTCTGCTGGCCCACCAAACGCTGAAGTCTCGCCGCAGTCACAAGCTCGTGTAAGTCGCCTCACAACTCTGCCTGCGCGGCCGACAGCTCTATTTTCGGCTGCCTTAACTGAGTTTTAAATTGCATCCATCATATCATCAAACAACATAAATACGCCAGATATCTTCCTTTTCAATTTAGGGATTATAATTTTAGAAATTTCGATCAATTGTTTGTATCAATCGTTTCAAAACTAATCCTGAGTGATTATCATAGTTCATCTCCTCTCTCTTTACATCCTTTCCTCTCGTGCCTCCATTGACAAAGACAAATGACATAAGCTCCTTAGAGATTAGTTATGGCACTCTTGCTACATAACCTCACTCTGTATGTTTTTCCATTTATCTACTACTGCGTTGCCAATAAATCGATTTT
This sequence comes from Xylocarpus granatum, assembly GCA_019650275.1. Classification (NCBI taxonomy): domain Eukaryota; kingdom Viridiplantae; phylum Streptophyta; class Magnoliopsida; order Sapindales; family Meliaceae; genus Xylocarpus; species Xylocarpus granatum. The sequence continues at coordinate 48,740 of BNST01002062.1, forward strand.
TCTACTCCACAGCATGCATAGCACTCTCATTTTGTCTCTTCTTATCCTTGCTTTCTCTTCCATTTCAGATGACTGGTGTTAGCTTTTCAGTGGTTGGCTCATTTGTGAACAAAATCTTGTATTTACGTTGTTTCCAGAGTTGTCTAACGATAAATGATTGAGCATGCCACAGTGACGTCTGGAAGGGTTTTCCCCGCTCACTGCTTAACCAAGGCTTGATTACTGCTTGAACAGGTCTGAAGAATTGAAGTTCGAAAGTTGGTGCTCGACCAATGCTTGATTGACACTCGAGTAGCCTTTATTGCTTGACTAGTGCTAGACAAGTGCTTGATTGCCACTCGACTAGCAGCCGGACAAAAGCTTGGGCCTCAACCATTGCTTTGCACTCGCTCAAGCGATTCTCCTTGCACCACTTGACCTCCACTTGAATAGTCTCGCTATCATTTTGCGCTGTGAGCTTCGTTTCGCCGGGCCTATTATGTGTTTTCCATCTGCTTGCGCGAGTTTCCTCCCTCTGTTCTTCTTCTTCTTCACTCTCCCCTGTGCTCTTGTCTGTGTCGTGTGTGTCTCTGTTTTCTTTTTCTAAAATTCAACTATAAGTTTTTAGAGTTCTAATTACTATTAGTGATTAGAGGTTTTAATCTTGTAAACATATTGTTCGAGACTTGTCTTGTGCGGGCCCGCCGCATTTTCAGACTCTGGTGCATAACGCGATTGTTCACAGTGGCTTATACCGTCTTATCAAGCACTAACTCTTCTCACTTTCTCATCATGGACTCTTTTGGTGGCTTTTGTTATTAGTCACGAGTGTCCACGATTCTTATACGGTTCTCCTTCCTTAATACATTTCTATATTTAATTTACTTTAATTATGAATTAGTGACTTGGATTTGTTCTTGTGTTTGTCTGTAGTGAGAATAGGCTCTATAGTTAGCACTTCTTATTTTCCTAATCTCATCTCAGGCATCGCTCTATCCTGTCTTTTGCTGTGTAGTTTGTATTGTTATTCTTGCCTGCTCTTCTTATTCTTCTATTGCTCTCTTCTCTTGTGTGTGTGCTAATTTTTTAATTGGTATCAGTGTCTAGCATCGATCCTTGACCTTTAAATTATGCCTAAATTTAGTATAAACCCCCAACTCTATCTCTTCCACCTTATTTTGATGGAAATAATTACTCATACTAAAAAGTTAGGATGAGAACTTTTCTTAAGTCCATAGATGAGCAAGTGTGAAACCTTGGAGTCCCTCTATAGTCTTAGTTGATGGAGTTACTAGTCTTAAAGATTTTAATCAATGAAATAAGGATGAGATAGTATAGTCAAATTGGAATAGTAAACCGAGTAAATGATTTTGGTAACTAATTTTCTCATAAAGAGTTTAAAAGAATATTCATGCGTAAGATACCACAAAAAAAAAAAAACAGGTTGAGATATTTCTTTAAGACTTATCCATGAGGGTACAAAGAAAGTATTAAGAATTCTAAATTCAAATACTAACCTTTTAGCGTTCTTCTTTCGCGGAGATTATGATGAAAGCCCGCTGGTGCGGGCAAAGGCTTCAGGAGGACAGTAGTGAAAGGCATTGCGTGGAGAGAAGACTTCTAGGAAGTGGCTGGACCGGATACATGCCCTTGCATGCAGGGCGCAGTCATAGGGCGACGTTGGCAGTAGGACTGGGATACTATATGTACTTCTGGAGTACAATGATGGGATCCGCGAGCCATTAGCATAGCACATGACTAGGCTATGGCAGTAGAAGTGTGAAGTCAGGGTAAGTCGCATCCTAACAAGTCACATGTAATAGTATGTTGTCTTGCAGTGCACTAGGGGTATGACTATCTGGGTGGAGCTTACAGTCTCAGAACATCACCCGCGATTTTGTCGTGCCAGTGTTAATAGAGGTTTGTCATTGATAGGGAGCTACAATTCCAGCATTCATGGGGAAGATACGAACTTGGAGGATAAACAACGCTACCAAGTAACTCAAGAAATCCACAACGGGCCCACAGATATGGCATGTTAGGTGTGGGAAATGGGCTAGGCGTTCGGGTTGAGACTTTGGAGCGCTGATACACCCTCGCGACGGAACATCCCCCGGGGCACAGGAGTGGTGTTTGGGACGAAGTCAGCTATGTGAGTACGGATGAACTTCCCGGACAAAATTGAAACAATGTCCACCAGGAGAGCTCCAAGCGTGAACGCTCTCGCAAGTTGGGGATGTGGTCATAGAGGCTTTCAAGGCGCATTGGGGTATGTATGCCACACGAGAAAACATTCCGAAATGGGACCAGAACATGCCCATGTGAAGGGCGATCTAGTGGCAATGAGGTTTCCAGCATGTCAGTCTTTTGGGCAGCATGTGGGGTAGAAACGTCAGGGCATTGGTGCAACCAGAAAAGATCCACATTGGGGACGTCATCGGCGAGAGTTGATTCAGGTTCAGATGCATTCTAGCAGAGATAGGGATGAAACTTCCAGAGCAACTGGAAAATCCTCAAAACGAGCGCTCGGAGTTCCAGAGGCATCAGATACGAGCGTTCGGCAGTCCACAGGCCGAACTTCCAGGGGGCAGCGACAGAACCAAGTTCCCTTTCCCCACCAGCTCGGGCATGCAGGGGCTTTGACAAGTGAGCTGCGTGGAAAACAGTGTTCACGAGTGTGACTAAACTTATCGGTGTAGTGTTTTATCCGTTGTAGCATACACCCTACAGGAAGTCACAGCAGAGGCCTTAAGGTCGTTGGAGTGCGACAAGATAGAGTGTTCGGGCGATGTGGAACCAGAAACATCCGGCGAGGCACGGCAAGATGCCATGGATGTTCCAGGGCTCATTTGGTACAGCGCGCGATTTGAAGGGGATGAACTTCTGGACGTGACCAGAACATCCAACTGGCGCACAGCTGGGGTACAGGCTGTTTGGCGGTGCACGGGCTGATGACTTCCAGTGGATTGTGATCTAGAACACTCCACTCTGGCACCGCAGAGGCATCTTGGAGCATTCGGCTAGTGCCCGGACGCAAACATTCCTAGGAAGCAAATCCAAAACATCCCCTCGTGTAGAGCTGTCTGAGGTGCTTCCAGGGGCATTGGGCCTCACACGTGCGTGGGATAAACTTCCCGAAGCGACTCCCGGGAACATGAAGCCATCTCCCGCCTCGGGAGTGGAAAGTCTCCATGGCATGTTGGGTTAGTTGCACGGGATGAACTTCAAGAGGACATAGAATAGTCTCCTGAGGGCGTTGTTGGCAGATGCGGCTAGATTCAAGGGCACGTTTGTGACCAGGCACGGGCCGAACCCTTGCAGGAGTGATTAGAATGTCCCCGCCGGCGCTGCCATGAGCGCATCCATCTTTGAGGGCGCCTTATCCGCAATGAGTCATGAGGTTGTGATCGACTTCGGAAGCAACGTAAAATCATTCCCCATGGGTATGTTTCCTTTATTGAATGTGGCAGTTGGACATGAGGACGCATTTCGCAGTGAAAGGGCAATGAACTCCCAGGAGTGACTCCGGTGAGCCAAAAGTCACGCAAGAATAGGCTGCTTAGTGATAGGAGTATCTGGAGCACACCTATTCGGCAAGCGCCTCAGGGATGAACTTTAATATCTGGGCAATGTACCAGAGTGTCAATCCACCTATACAGTGTGCGTACAAAGGAAATGGCTATACAGTCACGTGTTTGCTACCATGCAGGATTAACTATCGGAAGCAACCAGAGACATTCCCACGGCACAGCAGAGGCCATTGGGATGTATTCAGCATTGCCTTGGGATGAGAACTTTAAGGAGAATTAAGGGTAATGAGTGGACCTAGTAACAATCCTGCAGGTTGCAAAAGGCAGACAAGCTCGATAGGGACACATTCAGCTAGTCTGCAGGATGATATGAGTCCCAATAGATATGACGCATAAATTCGCCACATGCCACAGATTGCTGGCAGGGCTTTAGAAGACATTTGTGGAAGTGAGCGCGGTGACACAACTTCCAGGACATAACTGAGACAATCCCCACAGGTCGTCGCGTGAAGGCATCGGGTCAAATCGTTCGGGCAATCATGTTCAGTACTGAAAAAACGTCAGGTGCGACGAAAACTTCCTTGTAGGCGCAGCAGTCATTTGGCGTGTTCTGCAGTGCGGGGGTGATGAACTTTCTTTAGACGTTGGGGAGAGACTGGCATATCCCTATGGGTGCAGCAATGTTCATCAAAAACGTGGTAAAACTTCATGACATACCACTAGACATTGACTGTACCGATAGAGTACGTTTTTTCTATTGAGCACGTTACTGGAGGCAAGACCTTTTCAACAAGTCCCTCAGCAGCAACTGTGGCGCCACTCATCCACCTTCATCCACAAACAGATGGCCAAAAGTGAGGTAACCAATCAAACCCTAGAGCAGTACTTAAGGTGTTTTTGCCATGATCATCAAACGATTGGGAGGAGTACATAACATGAGCAGAACTGTGGTATAATAATACCTATCATGCGGCAATAAAGATGACACCATACCAACGTATATGGAAGGTTACCCACCCGGCAGTAATGCTCGAAAGCTCTCTCCATGATTGAACAGCAGAGCAATACATGAAGAGTGAGATGTCGCACTTCAGTCAAGATGATGAGTGTCATTGATAAGAAACTCAAGCATGGAGCTTCACAGCGCACAGCAAATGGGAATAAGTCCGAATGAAAGAGACAAATAAGGCGGGAGTACAAAGGAAGGTTTTAGGAAGGTTTAAGAAGAAATTTCGGGTAGCGTGACTATGTCTAATCATTAAAAATCGCAGACTAGAAGGAAGAAAGGCTGGAAAGCCCAACTACAGGCAAAGGATGTGCGCTATACAAAATATTTGCGATCCGTAATGAGGTGAGATGTCTTGAGCACGTAAAAGACATCGCTCTGTAAGAAGTACAATTTAAGCCTTCAAACTACGTCCAGTGTTGTGTGTGCAAATTTCATTGTTGAGGAAGAATGATTAAGGGAATGAGTGTTGCACTCCAAGGTATCTTCCTAATGGTGAATCAAAGTGTCATAAAGATGGGCTATATTTTTTTGAGGGTTTAGGAACTGCGAATAGAGGTGATGAGGTATGTAGTTATAGGTGTTGGTGTCGATGGAAAATTCGCTAACTTGGAGTAAATTGTTGACTCGAGGTCTTATGTAGTGGTGTTTGTAAGAAAAAACGGATCATTCCTTAAATATGAGGTCATGTACGGAATTTGAAGTGAGGAATTCGGTAGAATTAGGGAATGACGACATATATGGAAACAAGTTTAATAGGATGGGAAAACTAGTTAGTCAAGTTTGATAAGATCAACTCGCCACAAACAAGATTAATAGGTCGCGATTCGCCACACTCCTAAGCACGACGACCAAGCTAAGGGCCATGAAACAGAGTGCAAGAACTCGATAGCATCATCTCTCGCCAGCGTACCACAAGGAATTCCCCTGTTTAGACTAAAACGAAGTTGGATGCAACGAGCAGCAAAACTCCGCTTATTCCTCATAATCTTAATGTATCAGAGAGCACTAACGCCGTCATTTATAGTAATGACAGTAGATTCATGTACTACAACGTATATAATGCCTAATTCATCTGATGATAAGGATTCGATAAGTAAATAAGACTACTGAAGTCATCTCGGTTTCTAATGAAGAAATAGAGGCACTTTAATACGACCAGGTGTTCAATAATCGCTATGTAAAACCCTACTTAATCTCCAACTCCTTGCCTAGTGATATTTTCTGCTGCTGCTGGAATTCTCTTGGCATGGATACCTCTGTAAGAGGATTTAATCT
>BNST01002066.1:0-22563 GCA_019650275.1 Xylocarpus granatum
TTAGGGGTCAGCACGCCTACTGGAATCCTTCCTAACTTGCTGTCCCGTTTGATTCTTGAGTTCTTTTCTTATTTTATATCCCCTAAGCTGTCCTTCGGGTTAACTAATATATATAAAGATATGTTGGATAGGCAAGACAACTCTTAAACCTATCACAACTTGCCTTGGTTGAAGAAGACAACTCTTAACTTCAACCTTAGCTCTTAAGCAAGGAAGACAACTCTTAACCTTAACTTAAGCCCAAGTTATCTCAAGACAACTCTTAAAAGATAACCAAAAATATAAACAAGAATGTGAGCAAGAATGCTTACCTTTGATTCTTGATTAATGAATGAGAAAATAACAAAATTCGTAGCTTATGAGCTCCTCACAAATAATGGGCTGTATTTATAGTCCTAAGACAGCCTTATCCTAATTTAACTAGTACTTAGGTTCCTTATCCACTTAGGATATGTTTTCCTAAGTCAACATTTTCTAAGTCAAATAAAACATTATCAAGATAGACCTTATCCTTTGTGTCCTAATCCTACTAGGATTCTTGGTCTTTCTTGAATTTCTACTAGACTAGAATTCCTACTGTATCTTGTATTTTACAGCAGCTGCACTTCCTCTTGCCTAATCCTTGTAGGACTAGGACTCTGAATGCATATCCTTCTGCCCTTAGAATTCTTCTTGTTGCGACTATCCTATTGCTACTGGAACTCATCATGAGTGTCCTACTGCTGATAGAACTCTTCTTGGCATAGATGTCCTATCTGCTGCTGGAGACTCTGCTTGGCATAAACGTCTTACTGCTGCTGGAGTTCTTCTTGATGCAAATATCCTTCTTCTGCTGGAACTCTTGTTGGCATGAATGTCCTTCATTGATTAGGAACGCCTAGGCCTCACTGCCGGGCTGCACACTTGTTGTTGCCAGGCTTGTTGTGCACATTTTCTGGCCCATGCTCTCCTTTGCTGCCTCATTTTCTGCCCATTGCCTTTCCTGCATACTTAGGTTCTCAAAATGAACGCACCCAACGCTTCTACTTCACCTGCAGGGATGTTCTGGTCACTCCCGGAAGTTCATTCTGTCTAACGTGCCCAAAGCATCTTCTGTGTCTGTGGGGGATGTTCTGGTCCCTCTTGGAAGTTTATCCAACGCACTACTGAACACACCCAATGCATCTTCCACGCCCACAATAATGTTCTAGTTACCCCGGAAGTTTATCCTGTACACTGCCCAACACGCCTGAAGTCTCTGTTGCACCTAGTAATCCTGAAATTTTCAAGTGAATGAATTTCTTGCTTCAAAGAGGCTCTGATACCAAACTGATATGCCTCAAGGATCTTAATGGTGAATCAAGATCTAATGGGTATATTTTTTTAGGGTTTTTATGGATGGAAAAAGGTGTTGGTATATAGTATAGTTGTTGGGTGGATGAAAATTCGTAATTGGAGTAAGTTACTAGGTCTGTAGGGGTGTTTTAAGAAAGCTAAAGGGTTATGTACGAATTTTGAAGTGGGAATGTGATAGGGATAGCCTATGAAAAGTTTAAGAAGAAGAAAAAGAAATTTCAATAATCAAAATAAAGAATTAAACTAGTTAATCAAGTTTGATAAGATCAAATCGCCACAAACAAGATTACTAGGTTGATTCGCCACACTCTAAGATAGAAAGAAGGAAGAGTGATAAGAATCGATAGATAATTCGCCACTAAACAAGGAATTTGTTTAGATAAGAATTTGGATGCAACGAAGCAAAATTCCGCTTATTCCTCAAAACTGTTTAATTACAAGCACTAATGCTGTATTTATAGTAATGACAGCCTTTCCATGTCTAACTTATACTAAAACGCCTAATTCATCTATGATAAGGATTCCTAAGTAAATAAGGACTATTAAGTCATCTAGATTTCTATGAAGATAAGCCTAATATATCGGGTTCCTAATCCTACTTAAAATCTTACATGTAAAACCCTACTTGATCTCAAACTCCTTGCCTAGTGATATTTTCTGCTGCTGCTGGAATTCTTCTTGGCATGGATATCCTTTGTTAATGAGGATTAATCTTTCTTGGATGGCAGTAACTTCATTTCCATGATTGAGCACATCATTCATCCCATGGACTACTGAACGTGTCTGATGTCATAACTATGCCCACAGGGATGTTTCACTTGCTCCCGGAAATTCGATCATGCACTGCTGAACCCATCTGAAGCCTCTGCAGTGCCCCTGGGAATGTTCTAGTCGCTCCTGAAAGTTTATCCCACGCACTGCCAAATGCGAGCGATGCCTCTACTTAGCCTGCAGGAATTTTGCGGTCGCATTCGGAAGTTCATCCCACACACTGCAGAACATGCCCACACTGCTGCCGCACCCACGGGGATGTTCCGTTCGCTCCTGGAAGTTCATCCCACACATAGCCAAATGTGCCCAATGCCTTTACCACGCCCGCGAGGATGTTCTGGTTGCTTCCTAAAGTTCATCCCATGCACTGCTGAATGCAACCGACGCCTCTATACCACCATTAGAGATGCTCTGGTCACTAGCGAAGTTCATCCCAAGCACTGCCCAACGTATCCGAAGCCCCTGCTGAATGTGCCCGACACCTCTGCCGCGCCTGTAGGGATTTTCCAGTCGCTACCGAAAGTTCATCCCGTGAACTGCTGAACATGCCTGACCAGCTGCTGCGCCCGCTAGGATGTTCTAGTTGCTCCCGTATGTTCATCTCAAGCGCTGTCAACGTACCCGATGCCGCTGCCGCAACTGCAGGGATTTTCTTGTCTTGTGCACTATTGAATTGTTGAGAACCTAAGTATGCAGGAAATGCAACAGGCAGAAAATGAGGCAGCAAAGGAGAGCATGGGCCAGAAAATTTGCACAACAAGCATGGCAACAACAAGTATGCAGCCCAGCAGTGAAGCTTGACCAGTATTTGACTTAATCCTAATCAATGAAGGACATTCACACCAACAGAAGTTCCAGCAGAAGAAGGATAATTGAATCACAAAGAACTCCAGCAGCAGCAGGACGTCGATGTCAAGAAGAGTTCCAGTAGTAGGAGGACATCCATGCCAAGGAGAATTCCAGCAGCAGCAGGACATCTATGCCAAGCATATTTCAAGCAGCAGCAGGACATCCATGCCAAGGAGAATTCCAACAGCAGCAAGACATCAATGCCAAGAAGAGTTCTATCAGTAGCAGGACATGCATGATGACTTCTAGTAGCAATAGGATAGTCACAACAAGAAGAAGGATTTGCATTAAGAGTCCTAGTCCTAGAAGGATAAGCCAAGAGGAAGTCCAGCAGCTGTAGAATACAAGATAAGTTAAGAATTCTAGTCTAGGTAAAAAATCAAGAAAGACCATGAATCCTAGTAGGATTAGGATACCTTTGAATATGGTCAATCTTGATAAGGTTCTAGCTATCTTAGAAACCTTGTTGACTTAGTAAAACTTGTCCTAAGTGGATAAGGAACATACGTACTAGTTAAATTAGGAAAAGGCTGTCCAATACTATAAATACAGCCCATATATGCTCCGAATTTGTAAGTTTTTATTCATTAATCAAGAATCAAGCTTTGGCATTCTTGTTTATATTTCGTTTATCTTTTAAGAGTTGTCTTCAGATAACTTGGGTTTAAGTCAAGGTGAAGAGTTGTCTTCCTTCCTTAAGAGGTTAGGCTAAAGTCATGAGTTGTCTTCTTCTACCAAGGCGAGTTGTGATAGGTTTAAGAGTTGGCTTGCCTATTGAACATATCCTTTATAGATTAATTTATCCCAAAGGATAGTTTAAGGGACGTGAATCAAAGAAAATAACTCAAGGATCAAATGGGAAAGCAAGTTTAGGAGGTTTTAGAAGTCATGCTAACCCCTAAGGTGTAGAAAAGTTAGGACAAAAAATCAGGATCCCAACATAAATGTACCTGATGCCTTTGCCATGCCCGTGGGATGTTCTGGTCATTCTTAAAAGTTCATCTAGAGCACTGCCAAGCTCGTCTGAAGCCTCTGTTGAACGTGTTTGACGCCTCTGCTGAACCTGTAGTGATGTTCCAATCGCTCTCGGAAGTGCATCTCGTGCACTACTGAACGTGTCCGATGCCTTTACTGCACTTGCATAAATATTCTGGTTGCTCCCGGAAGTTCATCCCACACACTGCCCAACTCGTCCCGAAGCCTTTGACGCACCCAAGAGGATGTTCTGGTCTCTCTTGAAAGTTTGTCCTGTGCAATGCCGAATGTGCCCGACACCTTTACTGCACCCTTGGGGATGTTCGGGTTGCTCCCAAAAGTTCACCCCGCACACTACTGAACACACCCAATGCCTCTCCCATGCCTGCGGGGATGTTCCGACCACTCTTGGAAGTTTGTCCCAAGCACTGCCAAATGAGTCCAATGCCACTATCGTGCCGTGAGGATTTTCCGGTTGCTCTTGGAAGTTTGACCCGCACACTGTCGAATTGTTGGGGTCCCAATTTTTTCCCCAACTTTTCTACACCTTAGGGGTCAGCACGCCTACTGAAATCCTTCCTAACTTGCTGTCCTGCTTGATTCTTGAGTTCTTTTCTTATATTTACATCCACTAAGCTATTCTTTAGGTTAACTAATATATATAGAAGGATATGTTGGATAGGCAAGACAACTCTTAAACCTATCATAACTTGCGTTGGTTGAAAAAGACAACTCTTAACTTCAACCTTAGCTCTTTAGCAAGGAAGACAACTCTTAACCTTGTCTTAAGACCAAGTTATCTCAAGACAACTCTTAAAAGATAATCAAAATATAAACAAAAATAGAAGCAAGAATACTAACCTTGATTCTTGATTAATGAATGAGAAAAATACAAATTCGGAGCATATCTCCTCCTCACAAATAATGGGCTATATTTATAGTCCTAAGACAGCCTTATCTTAATTCAACTAGTACTTAGGTTCCTTATTCACTTAGGATATGTTTTTCTAAGTCAACAATCTTTTCTAAGTCAATTAAAACATTATCAAGATAGACCTTATCCCATTGTTTCCTAATCCTACTAGGATTCTTGGTCTTTCTTGAATTGTTACTAAGACTAGAATTCCTATTTTGACTAAGCCTTTCTGTCCTTATCTTATCTTCTCTCCTACAGCTGTTGAACTTCTTCTTGCCGTTTCTTTCTTGGATTAGGTCCTTCCTCTCCAAGACTTCTCTTTGATGTGGTCCTCTTGCTGAAGTAAACATGCCAAGACATCCTACTGTTGCTGGAGTTCTTCACGCCGTCACTTCTTTTTCTCCTGCTCGGATTACTTTATGTGTGTCCTGCCAATGCTGGTCTTCTTCGTGGCTGGGATTTTCGCAATTGATGAGGACTGAGTCAAAACCTGGCCATGCTTTCACTGCTTGCTGCATGCAGGCTTGTTGCATACACATTTTGGCCTGTTTTTGCCTCTCTTGCTGCTTGGCGCCTTGTGCGCATTCGCTCATACTCCCTTTGCCTCCTAAGGTCCTCAACAATCCCCCTTTCTTGGAGACTTACCTTGTCCTAAAGGTGGAAATTTGGGAAACCTTGCTTTTGGATGTCATTATCATATTCCCAAACTTGTACGAGTAATGGCAAAGGTTGTAGCAATCACTTGGTCTTGCCATCTTTTGGTTTTATCCATTGGCAAATGTCATAATTGTTGTCTTTCTTCTTGACTTCTACCTTGAATCCTTTAGACCAGAAGAATAGCTTGATCCGTATGTAAGTACGGATCCATCCTGAATGTCTTCCTTCCTGTGAGTTGTGGAAGTGATTCAAGATCTTTCCTCTTAATCCCAGTATGTTTGATACATACACCTGCTGGTTGTGCCAAATATATCCGTTTTTGAGGGTGAATTTACTAACCTTAGGGTTGAAATTCTTGATCTTCTTTGTGAGCTCTTGGCTTTAAGGGTCCGTTTCTATTGCCTCCTTGATTTTTGTCCATATATTCCACTCCGCTCCACTTGTTGCATGAGGCATGTGTCATTAGGCTTACATGCTGTCCACAATGCTTGACCTCCATTGCTTTTGGACAATGCATCTGCCACTTTGTTTTCCTTGCCAGGCTTGTAGATTATTTCATACTCATAACCTAGTAACTTGACAAGGAACTTTTGCTACTCTGGAGTGGTAATTTTCTGCTCCATGAGGCTTCTCAAGGGTTGTTGATCTGTAATGATCAGGAATTTCCTCCCAAGAAGGTAAGGTCGCCATACCTTGCCTGCATGGATGATAGCCAATATCTCCTTGGCAGATACTGACCATTCCTTCTTCATGGGCCCTAAGACTCTGCTCATGTATGCTGTCGGTCTTCCTGCTTGACTGAGGACAGCACCTATTCTATCTTGATATGCATCAGTGTGAAGCTGAAGGTTTGGTTGAAGTCAGTAGTTCGTCCCATGCACTGCCAAAGGCGACCATTTGTCATGCTTGGAGGGGTGTTGTGGTCGCTCCCGGAGTTCATCCTGCGAAATGCCAAACGTGCCTCATGCCTCGCCGGGCCTGCGGGGATGTTCCGATCGCTACCAGAAATTCAACCCAAGCACTGTCGAATGCACCTGAAGCTGCTTCAACGCACACTCAGATGTTCTGGTCACTTTTGAAAGTTGGTTCAGCGCACTACCCAATGTGCTTGAAGCCTCTGCTGCACCAGCGGGGATATTCCACTTGCTTCCGCAAGTTCCTCCTGAGCACTATCGAATGCGTCGGATGCCTCTGTCGCGCCCGTGGGGATATTCTGGTTGCTACCAAAAGTTCATCCTGCACACTGCCGAACGTGCCCAATGTCGTTGCCGCACCCACGGGGATGTTCCAGTCGCTCGCAAAAACTCGCTTCGCGCACTGTCCAACATTGTTGAGGTCCCAATTTTTTTCCCAACTTTTCTACACCTTAGGTCGATGCTGTGCCCATGGGGGTGTTTTGGTCGCTCCTGGAAGAACATCCCATGCACTGCCCAACAGGCACGAAGCCTCTTCTGTGAGCGCGGGAATGTTCCAATCACTCTTGGAAGTTCGTCCCATGCACTGCTGAATGTGTCTAACTCCACTTCGCACCCACGGGGGTGTTATAGTCACTCCCAGAAGCTTGTACCGAGCACTGTCAAACGCATCCAATGCCTCTGACAAGCCTGTAGAGATATTCCGGTTGGCCTCGAAAGTTCATCCCATGCATCCAATGCCATTTACATGCTTGTGGGGATGCTCTGATCACTCTTGGCAGTTTGTCCCATACACTGCCCAATGCGCCCGAAGCCTCTTCCGTGCTCGCGGGGATATTCTTGTCGTTCCAGGAAGTTCATCCCAAGTACTGCCCGACACGTCCGATGCCTCTGGCAAGCCAGCGGGGATTTTTTGGTCACTCCTCAAGTTCATCCACCACACTACCGAATGTGCCTGAAGCCTCTTCTATGCCTGCGAAAATGTTCTGGTTGCTCCCAGAAATTTGTCTCAAGCACTGCTGAGCACATCCAATCCCTCTGCCACACCCGCAGGGATGTTCCGATTGCTCTCAAAAATTCAAGAAAGTCCAAAAATCCTATTAGAATTAGGAAACATTTGGATAGGGTCTATCTTGATAAGGTTCTAGTTGTCTTAGGAAACCTTATTAACTTATGAAAACTTATCCTAAATGGATAAGGAACCTAAGAACTAGTTGAATTAGGATATGGCTGTCCAATACTATAAATACAGCCTATTATTTATAAGCAGGAACATATGCTCCGAATTTGTATATTTTCATTAATTAATCAAGAATAAAGGTTAGCATTCTTGCTTCCATTGTTGTTTATATTTTGGTTATCTTTTAAGAGTTGTCTTGAGATAACTTGGGCTTAAGACAAGGTTAAGAGTTGTCTTCCTTACTTAAGAGCTTAGGTTGGTGTCAAGAGTTGTCTTCTTCAACCAAGGCAAGTTGTGATACATTTAAGAGTTGTCTTGCCTATCCAACATATCCTTTATATACTGGCAAATCCCGAAGGATAGCTTAGGGGACATAAATCTAAAAAAAGAACTCAAGAATCAAATGGAATAGTAAGTTGGGAAGGTCTTTAGTAGGCGTGCTGACCCCTATGGTGTAGAAAAGTAGGGATGCTTCCAGATGTTTGTCCTCCACACTGCCAAATGTGCCAGAAGACTCTGTTGCGACTGCAGCGATGTTTCGGTTGCTCCCAGAAGTTCGTCCGATGCCTCTACCACATGTGCCCGAAGCCTTAAACACACCAGGGCGAATGTTTTGGTGTCTCCCAAAAATTCATCCTGTGCATTGCCGAACACGCCCAACACTGCTGTTGCATCTGCGGTGATGTTCCTGTTGCTCCCAGAAGCTTGTACTATGCACTGCCAAATGTGTTCGACACTACTGCTACACCTGCAGGGATCTTTTGGTTTGTCCTAGACGTTCACCTTGTGCACTGGCAAATGCACCCAATGCCTCTACCGCACTTGCTTGGATGTTCCAGTTGCTCTTGGAAGTTCGTCCCTCGCACTGCTGAACATGCCCGCAGGTGTGGCAAAGGCATTGGGCGCGTTCGATAGTTTGTAGGATGAACTTCTGAGGGGGACTGGAACATCCCCATGTACGCGGCATAATCATCGGGCGCATTCAGCAATTCAAGGGATGAACTTTTGGGAGCTATGGTAATAGCCCCCCGAACATGGCAGAGGCTTCTGATGTGTTGTGCGATGCATGGGAGAAACTTCTGGGAGTGACCGAAAAATTCCCACAAGCTTGGCAAAGGTGTTGGACTCATTCGGCAGTACTTAGGATGAACTTTCGGGAACGACTAGAACATCTGCTTGGGCATGCGCATTTGACTGTGAACACTATGAACTTATAGGGCGACCAGAATATCCTCATGGGCACAACAGAGGATTTGGGCATGTTAGGCAGTGTGCAGGACGAACTTTCGGGAGCGACTAGAACATCCCTAAAGGCATGCCCTTGGCATCTAACATGTTCAGTAGCATGCAAGACAATCTTCTGTAACCAACTAGAACATCCCTATGGGCGTGGCAGAGGCTTCAAGTACGTTGGACAGTGCATGGGATGAACTTCTGGGAGAGATTGGAGCATCCCCGCAAGTGCAGTGGAGGCATCAGGCGTGCTTGTATTGGGGTTTTTATTTTTTCCCCAACTCTTCTACAACTTAGGGGTCAGCACGCCTACTAAAAATCTTCCTAACTTGCTGTACCGTTTGATTTTGAGTTCTTTTTTTGGATTTTTGTCCCCTAAGCTGTTCTTTGGGCCTAACTAATGTATAAAAGATATGTTGGATAGGCAAGACAACTCTTAAACCTATCACAACTTGCCTTGGTTGAAGAAGACAACTCTTGACTTCAACCTAAGCTCTTAAGCAAGGAAGACAACTATTCACCTTGTCTTAAGCCCAAGTTATCTCAAGAAAACTATTGAAGATAACCGAAATATAAACAAGAATGAAAGCAAGAATGCTAACCTTGATTTTTGATTAATGAATGAAAATATACAAATTCGGAGCATATCTTCCTGCTCACAAATAATGGCCTGTATTTATAGTATTAAACAGCCTTTTCCTAATTTAACTAGTACTTAAGTTCCTCATCCACTTAGGATATGTTTTCCTAAGTCAATAGGGTTTTCTAAGACAACTAGAACCTTATCAAGATAAACCTTATCCAAATGTATCCTAATCCTACTAGGATTCTTAGTCTTTCTTGATTTTCAACTTAGACTAGAATTCCTACCTTATCTTGTATTCCACAGCTGTTGGACTTCCTCTTGGCTTATCCTTCTAGGACTAGGACTCTCAATGCAAATCCTTCTGCCCTTAGAATTCTACTTGGCTGTGAGTATCCCATTGCCATCATGCGTGTCCTACTGCTGATAGAACTCTTCTTGGTGTAGATATCCTGTTGCTGCTGGAATTCTCCTCGATATGAATGTCTTTCTGCTGCTGGACTGCTTGACATAGATTTCCTTCATTAATTAGGATTAAGTCAAATACTGGTTGGGCCTTACTGCTGGGCTGCACACTTGCTGTTGCCATGCTTGTTATGAACATTTTCTAGCCCATGCCCTCCTTTGCTGTCCCATTTTCTACCCATTGTCTTCCTTGCATACTTAGGATCTCAACAGTTTGGCAGTGTGTGGGATGAACTTCCGCGAGCTAGTGGAACATCCCCTGAAGGCTTCTAGTGCATTGGGTAGTGTGTGGGATGAACTTCCGGGAGTGACTGGAACAATCCTGCAGGTGTGGCAGAGGTATTGGGCGCATTCGGCATTGTGCAGGATGAACTTATGGGAGCAACCTGAACATCCCTGCAGGAGAAATAGAGGCATTGGGTGCGTTGGGAGTTCACAGGATGAACTTTCAGTGGGGACTAAAATATCCTCGTGGTCACAGCAGAGTTGTCGTGCGCATTCAGCAGTTTGTAGGACGAACGTCCAGAGCTACGGAAACATCCTCCTAGGCAAGACAAAGATTTTTGGCATCTTGAGCAGTGCATGGGATGAACTTTTGGGAGCGACCAGAAAATTCTCGCAGGCTCGGCAGAGGTGTTGGATGCATTCGGCAATGCTCGAGACGAACTTCCGGGGGCAACCGGAATATCTCCGTGGGAGTAGCAGAGGTATCGGGTGCATTCAGCTGTGCACACTACGAACTTTTGGGACCGACCAAAACATCCCCTGGGCACGGCAGAGGCTTCGGGCGCGTTGGTTAGTGCACAGGAAATACTTCTAGGAGCCACCGGAACATCCTTACGGGTGTGGCCACGGAATCCTACATCTTCGGCAGTGCACGGGACGAGCTTCCGAGACTAACCAGAACATGCATACGGGCACAACAAAGGCTTTGGGCACATTGGGCAGTGCACGGATCGAACTTCTGAGAGCGACCAAAACATCCCCAAGGGCACAGCGGAGCCGTTAGGCGCGTTCGGCAGTGCGTGGGATGAACTTCCAAGAGCTAGGGAAATGTCCCACGGAGCGCAACATAGGCTTTCGCCGCATTGGGTAGTGCATGGTATGACCTTTTGGGAGTGACAGGAAAATCCTATAGGCTCGGCAGAGACATCAGATGCATTCGGCAGTGTGTCGGACGAACTTCTAAGGGCAACTGGAACATCCCTACGGCTGCAGCAAAGGTTTAGGCACATTAGATAGTATGTTGGATGAACTTCACGAAGTGACTAGAACATCACTACGGTAGTGGGAGAGGCATCGAGCGCATTCGATAGTGTGGACAAACTTCTGCGAGGAACTGGAACATCATCACAGACATGTTAGAGGTGTCGTGCACATTTAGCAGTGTGTGGGATGAACTTCCGAGAGTGACCAGAAAATTCCCACGGGCTCGACAGAGGCTTCGGACGTATTCAGTAGTGGTCGAGATGAACTTCCGGAAGCAACCAGAACATACCAGCGGGCGTGACAGAGGCATCAGGCAAATTCGGCAGTGCATGGAATGAACTTTTGGGTGCAACCCGAACATGCCTTCGGGCATGGCAGCGGTGTCAACATGTTCGATAATGTGCAAGATAAACATTGGGGAGTGACCAGAACATCCCCTCGAGTGCGGCAGAGGCTTTGGGCATGTTGGGCAGTGTATGGGACGAAATTACGGGACTGTCCGGAACATCGCTGCAGGCGCAACGGAAGTGTCAGGCCCAATCAGAAGTGCGCAGGACGAACTTCGGGCAGCGAGCAGCACATCAACGCAGGTCTGGCAGCGGCGTCGGGCACGCTCGGCAGTGCATAGGATGAACTTTTGGGAGTGACTGAGTCATCCCTGCGTCATGGTAGAGGTGTTGGGCATGTTTGACCATGCGTGGGATGAACTTCCGAGAGCGACCGAAACATCCCTGCAGGCCCGGCAGCGGCATTAGACATGTTCGCTAGTGCGCAGGACGAACTTCCCAGAGTGACTAGAAGATCCCCAGGGGTGTGGCAGTAGCATTGGACACACTCTGTAGTGTGTGGTATGAACTTCTAGGAGCGACTAGAACATCCCCACGGGAACTACAGAGTCTACAGGCGAGTTGTGCAGTGCGTGAGACAAACTTTGGGAGCGGCCAAAAAATCCCAGTTGGCTCGGCAGAGGCGTCAGGCATGTTCAGTAGTGCTCGGGACGAACTTCTAGGAGCAACCGGAACATCCCCGTGGTGTGGCAGAGGCATCAGGCACATTCGGCAGTGCATAGGATGAACTTCCGGGAGTGACCAGATCATTCCCATGGGCGCGGTAGCTGCATCGGACACGTTCGGCAGTGTGTGGGATGAACTTTTGGGAGCGACCGGAACTTCCCCTCGGGGCTGACAGAGGCTTCGGGAGCATTGGGCAGTGCATGAAACAAACTTTAAGGAGGGACAAGAATATCCCCATGGGCCCGACAGAGGTGTATGGTGTATTTGGCAGTGCGTGGGACGAACATCAAGGAGCAACCGGAACATCCCTGTGGGTGCAGGAGAGGCTTCGGGTGCATTGGGCAGTCTGTGGGATGAACTATCAGGAGAAACTAAAACATCCTCTTGAGGTGGCATAGGCATTAGGCACATTCGGCAGTGCATAGAACAAACTTCTGGGAGCTACCGGAACATCTCTGTGGGTGTGGCAGAGTAGTGGCGTGCATTAGAAAGTGCGCGGGCTGAACTTCCAGGACCGACCAGAACATCCCCGCAGGTACAGCAGCATCAGACATGTTCAGCAGTGCACTGGATGAACTTTCTGGAGTGACCAAAGCATCCTTGCAGGAGCAGCAGAAGCATCAGGTGCGTTTGGCAGTGTGTGGTACAAACTTGGGGGAGTGACTAGAACATCACCAGGGGTACAGTAGAGGAGTCGAGCACGTTCGTGTTGAGAACCTAAGTATGCAGGAAATGCAACAGGCGAAAAATGAGGACCTTAGGAGGCAAAGGGAGCACGAGAGAATGCGCGCAAGGTGCTAGGCAGAAAGAGAGGCAGCAACAGCAAGCATGGCAACATCAAGTGTGCAACCCAGGAATGAAGCCTGGCCGGTATTTGGCTTAATCCTAATCAATGAAGGACATTACTGCCAATAGTAGTTCCAGCAAAAGAAGGACAATTGCATCAAGAAGAACTCTAGCAGCAGCAACACGTCCATGTCAAGAAGAGTTCCAGCAAGAGAAGGAGAGTGACGACGTGAAGAACTCCAGCAGCAGCAGGACATCTTGGCAGGTTTACTTCAGCAAGAAGACAATGCCAAAGAGAAGTCTTGGAGAGGAAGGACGCCACAGCAGAAGTCTAATCTAAGAAGGAAACAACAAGAAGAAGTCAGCAGCTGTAGGAGAGACGATAAGATAAGGACAGAAGAACTTAGTCAAAGTAAGAATTCTTGTCTTCGTAGGAATCCTTGTAGCGATTAGGAAACAATGGGATAAGGTCTATCTTGATAATGTTTTAGTTGACTTAGAAAAGCTTGTTGACTTAGGAAAACATATCCTAAGTGGATAAGGAACCTAAGTACTAGTTAAATTAGGATAACGCTATCTTAGGACTATAAATACAGCCCATTATTTGTGAGGAGAAGAGATGCTCTAAATTTTATTATTTTCTCATTCAATAATCAAGAATCAAGGTTAGCATTGTGAAAAATATAGAAGAAACAAAGAAGTATGAAAGAAAGTATTGATGAAAGAATAAAGAAGCTTGTTTTTCACTTTACACATCTTGGGTATATACAACATCCTAATGGCTAGGTACAAGTTGATTTTATTTTCTAACAACTAGGTACAACATATAACAGCATAGCTTTCAATTTCAAGAACTAGCCGTTATTTCGTCCTCTAGTGGTTAGCTTGAAATGGGCTTTAGGCTTGACAAGAGTGTCCATAGACCAATCAAAGAGTTATTTGGGCTTTTTATCTTGACCCTCAATCTCTTCATCTTTAACACTCCCCCTCAAGTTGGGCTTGAACAAATTGATCAAGTTCAATTTGCATACGAACTTTTGGAGTTGTTGAATACTAGGAGGTTTGGTGAATATGTCCGCCAATTGATCATCACTCTTGACATAAGGCATTGAGATTGTCTTGTTCAAATATTTTTCTCTTATAAAGTGACAATCTACCTCTATATGTATTGCCGATTTGTTATCACAATGTAGCTTCATAGGTGCCTCGACATTAAAACCCAAATCTTCAACCAATGCCTTCAACCATATCAATTCACTGGTGGTTGAAGCCATTGCTCTATATTCAGCTTCAGCACTTGATTTGGCCACCACGGTTTGCTTTTTGCTCTTCCAAGTCACTAAATTCCCACCAACAAAAGTACAATATCCAGTTGTAGACTTGCGATCTTCAATGCTTCCTGCCCAATCAGCGTCCGTGTAGGCAAAAATTTGGTGATGTCCATGTTTCTTCATCAATAATCCTTGTTCGAGAGTTCCTTTGAGATATTTGAGTATTCGATCCACCATTTCCATGTGATTGGTCATCGAAATGCGATACTTGCTGTGAATTGCAGAATCCCTTGAGCCATCGAGTCTTTGAACGCAAGTTGCGCCCTAAGCTGTCAGGCCTAGGGCACGCCTGCCTGGGTGTCACGCATCATTGCCCCCACCAACCCCCTCATGGGCATTGTCGGTCGGGCGGAGTCTGGCCTCCCGTTCGCCCCCCTCCTCCCTTGCGGTTGGCCCAAATTTGAGTCTTCGGTGGCCATGCCACAACGATTGGTTATTGGACAAGTCATGAATTGGCTTACCTGATTCACAGCAAAAGAAATGTCAGGTCTTGTAATAGTTAAGTAGATTAACTTACCCACAATTCTTTGATATTGCTTGATGTCTTCAATTGGTTTGCCCTCCTTCTTTTTGGCTTGTCCTTCAATTGGAGTTGATGCTATCTTCCCTCCAAGCTTACCTGTCTCTTTCAAAAGATCAAGTGTGTATTTCCTTTGGGATAGAAATAGCCCTTTATTAGAATGGGCTATCTCTATACCTAGAAAATACCGTAAGTGTCCAAGGTCTTTAATATCAAAAGTAGACTTTAAATAACTTTTAGTGCTGTTTATTCCCAAAGTATCACTCCCTGTTATAATGATATCGTCCACATATATTATCACAACAGTAATACCATTATTGGAGTGTTTTATGAATAAAGAGTGATCAGCACTACTAACCTTAAAGTGTTGAGAAGTTAAAGCACCTAACAACTTAGAGTACCAGGCCCTAGGAGATTGTTTTAAGCCATAAATGGCTTTTCTAAGCTTACATACATGCGGTTTTGGTACTTTAATGTTGTATCCTTGTGGGATATCCATGTAAACCTCTTCTTCTAATTCCCCCTGGAGAAAAGCATTTCGAACATCCATTTGATACATTTCCCATTCATAATTAGTGGCTAAGGACAAAATAACTCTAATGGTGTTCATTTTGGCTACTGGGGCAAATGTCTCCGTGTAATCTAAACCATAGGTTTGAGTGAATCCTTTAGCAACCAATCTAGCTTTATGTTTCTCAATGGAACCATCACTCTTCAGCTTGGTTTTGTACACCCATTTACACCCAACTGTTTTCTTACCTTGGGGAAGAGTAACAATTTCCCATGTCTTATTCTTAACTAAAGCTTCCAACTCCTCATCCATGGCATTTCTCCAAATAGGAATGTCCTTGGCCTCGTTGTAGCAAGATGGCTCTTTCAAACTATCCAATTTGCTTAAAAACACTCTATAACTCTCTTTAACATTATCTAAGGTATAATAATTTTGTATAGGATGTGCTGTGACTTTGTTCCCATAAAAGAATACCCTATTTTTCTGCCATTCGGATGGAGGCTTCCTAATTCTTTGAGATCTTCTAAGAGGAAAATTTTGATCATGTGATGAAGAATCGGACTCTCTCTCATTTTGACCCACCGGTGAGGAACTAAATGGGATTTCATGCTCTAAAACTAATTGATCATTAGGGTTCTCATCACAAGGTGTTTCCTCACTTTGACTTTCGCTAACTATGTTTTGTTCTTCATTTGATTCCAATGGTTCATGAATATCACCATTCTGTTGTGTTGAATCTTCATAGATAAAATCCTCTTTTTCGCTTTCATTCAAACTAACTCCATTATTGATTTGATCGTTATTCCTTAACAAACTCAACCGATTACCTACAATAGATAGGGGAAGAGGATCCCCTTTCATTTCTCCTTCATTTCTCACTTTATCAAAGTAAGGATCACTTTCCAGAAAAGTAACATTTCTTGACAAGAATTTCTCATTCGTAAAAGGATCTAAACATTTATAACCCTTTTTTATCAATGCAATACCCTAAAAATATGCACTTTACACTCCTATGACTCAATTTATCTCTAGCATGATTAGGGATGTGAACATAACAAGTACAGCCAAATACCTTTAGATAAGATAAGTTTGGTTGCCTATTATGCAACAATTCAAAAGGAGATTTTCCATTCAACAACTTCGAAGGCATACGATTTATCAAATGTATGGCAGTGAGAATGGCTTCATTCCAATATCTTTTAGGGACATTGTGATGAAACATTAGTGACCTTCCTACATCTAAAATGTGCCGATTTTTCCGCTCGGCCACACCATTTTGTTCAGGTGTGTAGGGGCAAGTCGTTTGATGAACTATCCCTAAAGTGCTCAAGTAATTCTCAAAGGCGTGACTAGTATATTCTCCCCCATTGTCGCTCCTAAGAATCTTAATCCTTTTGCCAAGTTGATTTTCAATTAAGGAAACATACTCTTTAAAACATGATAAGGTCTCTGATTTGTTTTTAATCAAGTATATCCAAGTGTATCTCGACTTGTGATCAATGAATGTGACAAAATATCTAAAGCCATTGTGAGATTCTAAAGGAGAAGTCCATAGATCAGAGTGAACAAGATCAAATATTTCATTATAACAAGTTTCCGAATGTACAAAAGGAAGTTTAGTCTGTTTTCCAAGATTACAAGCCCTACATTGTTTAAAATCACTAAACTTCATTTTCAGAATCATTTTACACAGAATGTTACTAGGAGGATGGCCTAGTCTTGCATGCCAAAGTTTCTGAAGTCCACTGTCTTCCTCAACTCTAAGGGCTTGATTGGTACTATCCAAAAAATATAGGCCGTCATGTAAGGTTCCCTCACCAATCTTCTTCCCGGTTGACATGTCCTGAAATATCACCTTATTGGGTTCAAAGGTGACACGACAATTTAAGTCTTTTGTTATTCTACTAACGGACAGCAAATTTGATGAAAAATTTGGCATATAAAGGCCACTTGTTCTCTTGGATAAAACTTTAATATCTCCTAATCCCTTAATGGGTATTTCACTACCATTGGCTATTGTCACATTTCTAATGTTTCCTAGGGTTTCTATTCTAGATGCCATGTTTTTATTTCTAAACATATGATTAGTAGCACCTGAATCAATAACCCAAGGGTCAAACTTAAAATGTGAGTTGGAAATCATACCTTGAGAGGAGCTTGGAAGATGGTTCTGAAGTAGTTTGGCCAAATCCTCAAGGAGTTTTGAGTTCCCTTTTTCGATTGCATTTTGAGCACCTTGTGGTGGTGCCTTTTCCTTGAAGTTAACTGGCCTCAAATGTGGATTAAGAACCCAACATTTTTCTTTAGTATGACCTAGCATCTTGCAGTGCCCACACTTCCAGCATTTGTCTTTAAGGTTGTGCATCCGTCCACATTTATCACACTTAGCCTTAACTTTTGCTCCTTGGACCATCCTGCCTTCTTCCTTGCTGTCCACCAAACTACCTCTCTCAGCCTTGCTTGAATTCCCATTCAAAATCTTTCTTTGCAAGTACTCTTTATTAACCTTGTTTGCAACATCGTCATAATAAGGCAAAGGTTCAATTCTAAGAATGTGATTCCGAAGATCTTCGTAGTCCGAACCCAAACCCATCAAATACGATATCACAAGATCTTCATTGGCCCTTTTTTCCACCTCTTCAATGTTGGTAGTATTCGGCCTTAATGATTGAAGTTCATCCCATGCCTCCTTAATTTTGGTGTTATATTCTATCGGATCACCTCCACTAAGGCTGATATTGTTGATGAACTGCTTCAACTCGTATATTCTCATCAAGTTTCCTTGATGACCAAATTGTCTCTTGATAGACTCCCAAAGTGCTTTAGAAGTTTCGGCCTTTGAGAATGCACCTACCAAGGATGGTTCCATGGAATTTAAAATCCATGTGTACACCAAGTTGTCATTATAGCACCAATCTTCATATTCTTCACTTGATGTGTCTGTGGGCTTTGTGATTCTTCCATTCACGAAACCCAATGCTCGTTTTCCACATAATGCTCTTTCAGCGGGATTGATCCAAATTGAGTAATTTTTTCCATTCAAGGGAAATGTGGTAAGTTTCAAGGTGGTGTTACCATCATTATCAACTCCCTTGAAGGAACTTCTGCTCTTGGTGTTGTATGACGAGCCCTCCCTTTCCATTCTTTAATTTGGCTATGAAGGGGAATGTCTTGATACACCAAGAACCAACAAAGCAACAAAAGGTAAAAGCTAGATTCAAGATGAAACCTGCTCTGATACCATGTGAAAAATATTGAAGAAACAAAGAAGTGTGAAAGAAAGTATTGATGAAAGAATAAAGAAGCTTGTTTTTCACTTTACACATCTTGGGTATATATATACAACATCCTAACGGCTAGGTACAAGTTGATTTTACTTTTCTAACAGCTAGGTACAACACATAACAACATAGCTTTCAATTTCAAGAACTAGCCGTTATTTCGTCCTCTAGTGGTTAGCTTGAAATGGGCTTTAGGCTTGACAAGAGTGCCCATAGACCAATCAAAAAGTTATTTGGGCTTTTTATCTTGACCCCCAATCTCTTCATCTTCAACAAGCATTCTTGCTTTCATTCTTGTTTATATTTTCGGTTATCTTTTAAGAGTTGTCTTGAGATAACTTGGGCTTAAGACAAGGTTAAGAGTTGTTTTCATTGCTTAAAAGCTTAGGTTGAAGTTAAGAGTTGTCTTCTTCAACCAAGGTTAGTTGTGATAGGTCTAAGAGTTGTCTTGCCTATCCAACATATCCTTATATATATATTAGTTAACCCGAAGGATAGCTTAGGGGACGTAAATATAAGAAAAAACTCAAGAATCAAACTAGACAGCAAGTTAAGAAGGATTCCAGTAGGCGTGCTGACCCTTAAGGTGTAGAAAAGTTCGGAAAAAAACCCGGACCCCAACAGTTCGACAGTGTGCGGGACGAACTTCCAGGAGTGATTGAAGCATCACAGCGAGTGGGGAAGAAGCATCGAGGGTGTTTGGCAGTGCTCAGGATGAACTTCGGGGAGCCACCAGAACAACCCTACGAGAATGGTTGAACGCATCCAATGCCTCTGCCGTGTGTGGGACAAACTTTTGGGTGCGACTGAAAAATACCAGCAGGCTCAGCAGAGGCATCAAACAAGTTCGACAGTGCTTAGGACAAATTTCCGAGAGCGACTAGAATATCCTTATGGGCGCAGCGGAGGCATCGCTTGCATTCGGCAGTGCACAGTATGTCTATTGCGGAGCGACCGGAACATCCCTGTGGGAGGGGAAGCAGCGTAGGGCTTGTTTGGCAGTGCGTGGGACTAACTACCGGGAGCAACCAGATAATCCCCACAGGTGTGGTAGAGGCATCGGGCATGTTAGGCAGTGTGCAGGATGAATTTCCAGGAGCGACGAGAACATCCCTGCAGGTGCAGCAGTGGCATCAGTCACATTTAGTAGTGTACGGTATGAACTTTGGCCGGTGGCTGGAACATCCGTACAGGAGTGGAAGCGACGTCAGGTGCATTTGACAATGTGTGGGATGAACTACCGAGGACCACTAGAAAATCCCTGAAGGCACAGTAGAGGCGTCAGGCACATTTGACAGTGCTCGGGATGAACTTTCAAAGCAACCAGAGCATCACAACGGGCTTGTTTGGTAGTGCGTGGGACAAACTTCTAGGAGTGATAGGAACATTCCCCTGGGCGAGTTGGAGGCTTTGGGCGCATTAGGCAGTGCACGGGATGAATTTTCGAAAGTGACCAGGACATCTCTGCGATCGCATTAGAGGCTTTGGGCACATTGGAAAACGTGTAGGATGAACTTTCGATAGCAACCGGGACATCCTTGAGGGTGTGGCAGAGGCATCAAGTACATTTGGCAGTGGGTGTGATGAACTTCTGGGAGCGAGCAGAACATCCCCGCAGGCAAGGTGAGGCATCGGGTGCATTCGGCAGTGCTCAAGATGAATTTTTGGGAGCGATTGGAAAACTCCGCATACCCGGCAGCGGCATGAGGTGCATTTTGCAGTGTGCAGGACAAACTCCTAGGAGCAACTGCAAAATCCCCGCTGCTCGACAGGGGTGTTTGACGTGTTTGGTAATGCTGGAGATGAATACCTATGAGCAACCAGAAAATCCCCACAGGCGTGGTAGAGGCAATGGCGCGTTCAGAAGTGCTGGGGAGTAGCTTCCAGGAGCGACCGAAACATCCCCACACGTGCGGCAGTGCATGAGACAAACTTCTGGGGGCGACCAGAACATCTCCATAGGCAAAGCAGAGGCTTCAAGTGCAGTATGCACTGCATGGGATGAACTTCCGGCAGCAACCGAAGCATCCTTGAGGCCACAGTAGAGGTGCCAGGCGCATTTGGAAGATCTGCCCAAGCGCAGCAACGGCATCGGGTGCATTGAGCAGTGTGTGAGATGAACTTCTGGGATCAGTCGAAACATCAACGGTGGCATGGTGGCGACATCAAAGAAGTTCAGCAGTGTGCAGGACGAACTTCCAGAAGCGTCCGGAATATCCCCGTTGGGGCAGCTGGGCATCAGATGCACTCAGCAATGCGTGGGATAAACTTCTAGAAGTGAGTGGAACATCCAAGTGAGCATGGGAGAGGTGGTAGGTGTGTTCAAGAGTGCATGGGATGAAATTTCAGGAGTGAAGAGAAGATCCCTGCAAGCACGGCAGCAGCATCGGAAACGTTCGGCAGTATGTGTGACGAACTACCGGGAGTGACCAGAGCATCCTTCTGGGTGCATCTGAGGCTTTGGGTGCATTGACCAGTGCATGGGACAAACTTCTACAAGAGACTGGAACATCCCTGCAGCCGTGGAAGAGCCATCGGGTGTGTTGGCAGTGCACGGGACGAACTTCTATGAGTAACCGGAACATCACTGTAGGCATGGCAAAGGCATTGGCCGTGTTAGCCAGTGTGCAGGACTAACTTACGAAGTGACCTAGCATTACCGCGGCTGCGGTAGTAGCGTCGGGCACATTTGTCAATGCATGGGACAAACTTCCAGGAGGGCCAAACACATCCACGCAGGTGCATAAGATGCTTTGGGCACATTGGGTAGTGAGCGGGACAAACATCCAGGACTTACTGAAACATCCCTATGGGCGTGACAGGGGCGTTGGACACGTTTGTCAGTGTGTAGTACGAACTTCCAGGAGCAACCAGAACATACCCGTGGGCACAGCAACAATGTCGGACTCAATGTGTAGTGCACAGGACAAACTTCATGGAGCGACGGGAACATCCCAACGAGCCCTGCAGAAGCTTTGGGCGCATTTGACAATGCATGGAACAAACTTCTAGGAGCAAATAGAGCATCAAAATGGGTGCAGCAGAGGCTTCGGGCACGTTTGGTAGTATGCGGGACTAACTTCTGTGAGTGATCGGAACATCCCCGCAAGTGCAGTAGAGGCGTTGGGTGCGCTAGGCATTGTGCAGGACAAAATTATGGGAGTGACCTGAACATACCAATGGGTGTAGCAGCAGCATTGGGCATGTTGGTGGTACGAAGGCAAACTTCTAGGACTGACCGAAACATCCAAGCAGGTGCGGCAACAGCGTCGGACAAATTTGACAGTCCACAGGACAAACATCTGACAGCTACCGAAAAATCCCCATGGGCTTGGCAGAGGCATTGGAGTGTTCTGCAGTGCTTGGGATGAACTTCCGCGAGTGATCAGAACATCCCTGTAGGGGCAGCTGAGGTGTTGGGCACATTTGGAAATGCGCAGGAGGAACTTTTGGGAGCAACAAAAACATTCCCATGGGTGCAGTAGTGGCATTGGACATGTTCAGCAATGCGCGGGACAAACTTTTAGGAGCGACCAGCACCTCCCCATTGTCACAGCAGAGGCTTCGGGCACATTGGGCAATGCCTAGTACAAACTTCCAAGAGCGACAGGAACATCCCTGCAGGCATACAGAGGCATTAGGAGCTTCGGCAGTGAGCGGGATGAAGTTTGGGAGCGACCGGAAAATCCCCATGGGCATGGCAGCAGCGTCAGGCACATTGGGCAGTGCGTTAGATGAAATTCTGAGAGCGACTGGAACACCCAAACAGGCACGGCAATGGCATTGGGTGCACTCGTGTTGAGGACCTTAGGAGGCAAATGGTGAATGAGAGAACGCGCACAAGGCACAAGGCAGCAAGAGAGGCAGAAACAGGCCAGAATGGACGCGCAACAAGCTTGCACGCGGCATGCAGTGAAGCACAGCCAGATTCTGACTCAGTCCTAATTGATTGTGGAAATCCAAGCCAAGAAAAAGACCAGCATTGGATTAGAACTTCAGCATTGGCACAACCAGCAGGTGTATGTTGTTGAAGA
>BNST01002070.1:0-24700 GCA_019650275.1 Xylocarpus granatum
AAAAAGACAGAGACCTTAACTTAAACACTCGGGTCATGGAAAAGAACTTGGCTTAAGGCTTTGATTATATTAAGTCAACCATCCCTTTCACATCTTGGCTTAAAAGACTTTGATTGTGTAGAGATAACTCATCGGGTGGTCATCAAGTTAGTGTCCTTTCACTAATTTGTGAGACTTGTCTAACAATTTGTTACGTTAGCTCATGAGTCATTTTTATGGACATTTTCGTGGAACATTTCCTGGAATTTGGCCAAAACCTCTAATGTCTTTTGTTTCTGGAGAAAATTATTAGGGTCAAAATTCCTTGTCCCGTCCCTTTCTTGTTTTGGGGAAAAATAAAAAAACCTCTTTTAACACAAATAAATAAATAAATAATATACAAAATATTAACAAAATTAAATAATAAATTGGCGTGTCAATTTTTAATTAAAAAAATTAAAATAATATTAAAGTATTTAGAGTTTTTAATTTCAATTAAGTGTTGTAAACTATTGTTTGGTGGCGCTTGAGGGATCATATCTTTTAAATTTCAAGTACATATTTTGCAATCTTTGAAAATCTTGTATTTTGATTCTCATTTACATTGTATGGAAAATAATATTTTTTTATTATTATTATTTGCGCAAAACTTAAAAATTTTAAGTGAAAAGACCTTGACTTGAATATTTTATTTTATTGTATTGAGTTAGATATTCACACAGCCAAGCTTCATGCGGATCATATTAACACAACCATCCCTTTCACACCATGACTTAAAGACTTTAATTTTGTAAAGATAATTTGTCAAAAATTTGTACTCTTTCGTTAATTTGTAAGACCTATGTCAATAATTTATTATTTTAACTCATGTGTCATCTTATATAATTGTAAGGATATTTTTATAAAATATTTCTTTAAATTTGGTCAAAACCCATAATTTTTTACACCAAAAAAAATTCGGGAATTTAACTCAGCTTAGGCAATTATATCTTAGCTTTAACTCGTTACAAGGCATGCTCATACATAAATATCGTATTTTACTTTTAAAGAAAAAAAATTAAATTAAACTATTACTTTATTAATTCTTTATCTTCTTCCATTACAATAAATTAAGAAAACATTTAATGACAGTCAAATTCATTATTGTTGATTAAAAAAATTTATTAAATTTGAATGTTAAATGTTGCATAAATAATTACTGAATGATAAATATTATAAATTTTAATATAAAAATAGAAAAGAAAATGTCTTTTGTATATCCTATTAGTGTTTGATTTAATTAAGTATGATTTTATATTTGCAGGTGAGATACCACATGAAATCGGCAATCTTCGTAATCTCGAGACTTTTGGGTCTTCAAAGTTGCAACCTAATTGGTGTTGTCCCTGCTACAATCTTCAACATGTCAGCTATAAAAATGCTTTCCCTTCATAATAATAGTCTCACAGGACGTCTTCCATCAAGCATAGACCTTGAACTTCCAAATGTTGAAGAGCTTTACTTTTCGTACAATAATTTCATTGGGCCAATTCCTAGTTTCATCCTCAACGCTTCAAAGCTCTCCATTCTGACAATGTCATATAACTCCTTTTCAGGTTTTATTCCCAACACATTTGCTAATTTAAGAAACCTCCAGCGGCTCTATTTAGGTGGTAACCACTTGACATCTTCAACTCCAGAATTGAACTTTCTTTCCTCTTTGGCAAATTGCAAGAAATTAAGAGAACTAGACTTAAGCGGAAATCCACTACATTCCATCCTTCCAAGGTCCATAGGCAGTCTTTCTAATTCTTTAGAAATGATTTACTTGGACGATTGCAACATAAGCGGTGGCATTCCCGAAGAGATCGGAAACCTGATTAACTTGGTGAAGTTAAGTTTAGGAGACAATAAATTGAACGGATCTATTCCAATGTCACTGGGAAAGCTTCAAAAACTTCAAGGTTTGTATCTTCAAAATAATAACTTAGAAGGATCAATCCGAGATGATCTTTGTCATTTGGCTGCATTGTATACATTGCAATTGCAAGGTAATAAACTTTCTGGATCAATTCCTACATGCCTAGGTAATCTCACTGCTCTAAGGAATCTCTCTCTGGGCTCCAATAGGCTAACTTCCATACCTTCAACTTTTTGGAACCTGAAAGACATGTTAGCCTTTAACTTCTCGTCAAATTCTTTCGCCGGACCTCTGCCATTGGGAATTGGAAATTTGAAGGTTGTGATAAAAATGGATCTGTCAAATAATCATTTTTCAAGTGATATCCCAACCACAATTGGAAGGCTAACAGATTTGCAGTTTCTTTCCTTGGGATATAATAGATTGACAGGCTCAATTCCTGAATCATTCGGTGACCTGGTAAGCTTAGAGTCCTTGGATTTGTCCAACAATAATCTCTCTGGATTTATTCCTAAATCCATGGAGAAAGTCTTGTATCTCAAATATCTAAATCTATCTTTCAACGGACTGGAGGGAGAAATTCCTAGAGGAGGCTCTTTTGCACATTTCTCAGCTGAATCATTTGTAGGAAATGATTTATTGTGTAGGAAATGATTTATTGTGTAGTTCACATTTCTCATGTTTTTTGTTTCATTTGGAGATGAAATACTTACCAATTTGCGTGCTAAACGGGTCACTCAGTCCATCCATCCCTGTGACAGATTTTATCATCCTTGTCTGCAACATAAAATTCTATCAGATGGTCCCCTGAATAAGGCTTTGATTTGATTGTGGTGATGGCTTGACTTTGATTCAAAAAGACAGAGACCTTAACTTAAACACTCGGGTCATGGAAAAGAACTTGGCTTAAGGCTTTGATTATATTAAGTCAACCATCCCTTTCACATCTTGGCTTAAAAGACTTTGATTGTGTAGAGATAACTCATCGGGTGGTCATCAAGTTAGTGTCCTTTCACTAATTTGTGAGACTTGTCTAACAATTTGTTACGTTAGCTCATGAGTCATTTTTATGGACATTTTCGTGGAACATTTCCTGGAATTTGGCCAAAACCTCTAATGTCTTTTGTTTCTGGAGAAAATTATTAGGGTCTTTCCTCATCTAAGACTGTCCTCATTTAACACAAACAAATAAATAAATAATATACAAAATATTAACACAATTAAATAATAAATTGACGTGTCAATTTTTGATTAAAAAAATTAAAAATAATATTATAAAAATAAAAATAAAAATAAATATTTAAAAAGATTTTTTTATTAATTTTATAAAAAATATAATTTTTTTTTGTAAATGAAAAAGAAAATTATATTATATTATTTTTTAATTTCAATTAACTGTTGTAAACCATTGTTTCGTTGTCTGCATAGTGAAAAACTTTGAAGTAGAACTAAGACCCACTGGAAGCAAGGTTTTGAAATTTTGAGTGGTGGTGTTATGTGCTAATTAAGTGAGTTTGCTTTGATATTTATAGTGACAATTTGTTACGTTAGCTCATGAGTCATTTTTATGGATATTTTCATGGAACATTTCCTGGAATTTGGCCAAAACCTCTAATGTCTTTTGTTTCTGGAGAAAATTATTAGGGTCAAAATTCCTTGTCCCGTACCATTCTTGTTTTGGGGAGGACATACCAGTCTTTCCTCATGTTGAGGAAAAATAAAAAACTTATACCCCATTTTAAGGAGAGGACCTCTTTTAACACAAATAAATAAATAAATAATATATAAAATATTAACAAAATTAAATAATAAATTAACGTGTCAATTTTTGATTAAAAAATTAAAAATAATATTAAAGAACTACATTAAATGAAATATTTGGTGTAAACTATTGTTTGGTGGTGCTTGAGAGATCATATCTTTTAAATTTCAAGTACATATTTTGCAATCTTTGAAAATCTTGCATTTTGATTCTCATTTACATTGTATGGAAAATAATATTTGTTTATCATTATTATTTGCACAAAACTTAAAAATTTTAAGTGAAAAGACCTTGACTTGAATATTTTATTTTATTTTTATTGAGATAGATATTCGCACATCCAAGCTTCATGTGGATCATATTAACACAACCATCTCTTTCACACCATGACTTAAAAGACTTTAATTTTGTAGAGATAATTTATCAAGTGGTTCATAAAAATTTAGTATTCTTTCATTAATTTGTGAGGATATTTCTATAAACATTTTTTAAATTTGGTCGAAACCTATAATTTTTTTGTTTTTATTAACAAATATTAACAAAATTAAATACAAAATAGTAAATTAAATAAACATATCAATAAATTATGATTCCAATTCTCAATAAAGTAACCAAGAATAAAATTAAAGGAACTAAATTAAATGAAATATTTAAAGTTAACTTGTATATTTTATTGAATATATATTTTATTTTGCAAATAAAAAATAAAATTTTAGTTTTTTTTCTCCGTTAATCTTGCATTAATATCCTAAATAATTGATTATAATTGATCATTTAATTTAATATTAATTAGTGATTATTATTACTATTATAATACATTTTTATGTAATTGATAAGAATGAGATTTTATTTATTTATATTAAAATATAAACTTATATAGCTCTGATAATTTTAAGGTCTTCGTTTCTTGTTTCATTTGGAGATGAAATAGTTACCAATTTGCGTGCTAAACGGGTCACTCAGTCCATCCATCCCTGTGAGAGACTTTATCATCCTTGTCTGCAACATAAAATTCTATTTCGATGGTCCCCTGAATAAGGCTTCGATTTGATTGTGGTGATAGCTTTGCTTAAAGACTTTGGCAGTTCAAAAAGACAGGGACATTGACTTAAATTAACGTAACTAGAGACTAGATCAGTTGAATTATACTTTCAAAATAGTTAAAATCCAGAATTTAATTGTGTGATGCTTCGTCTAATATAATTGCAGGAACATTTCCAATTTCAAATCCTTGCATTTCAGTCCAGACGAATTATGACAAATTTACAATTTAGCCCATATATTTTATTATATTTTAATCTCAATTATGTGTTACAAATTGTCGTTTTGTTTTGCCTGAGGGATGATAAATTTCATGTACATATTTTTAAATCTTTGAAAATCTTGTATTTTTTTTTCTTATTTGTCATTTTGTAATTTGGTCCCTTTTATGACAATAATGTTTGTTTATTATTATTATTTGCACAAAACTTATCCACACATCCAAGCTCCAAGGAGATTATATCAATTCAACCATCCCTTTCACTCCTTAACTTAAAAACTCTAATATTTTTTAGAGATAATTTGTTGAATGGTTCGTAAAAATTAGTATTTTTTCAATAATTTATAGGCATTGTGCGAATAATTTTTTTATTTGTTAGCTCATGAACTAATATGGAATTTAAAATTATTTATTATTTATCAATTAAATGTATGGTTTGCACACCTTGACTTAAAAGACTTTGATTGTGTGGAGATAATTCATCAAGTTAGTGTCCCTTCACAAATTTGTGAGACTTGTCCAACGATTTGTTTCGTTAGCGCATATGTACAATTTAGCCCCATATTTTATTATATTTTTGCATCTCAGTCCAGACGAATTATGACAAATTTACAAATTAGCCCTATATTTTAATATCAATTATTTGTTATAAATATTTGTTTCATTTTGCTTGAGGGATGATATTTTTTAATTTCTTGAGCATTTTTATTCTTATTTGACCTTTTGTTATAAGTTTGTTTGTTTGCGCAAAATTAAAAAATTTTAAAAAGACTTTGACTTAAATGCTTTTCCAAAGAGATCACATACTCATTAACTTAAAGAACTTTAATTTTTTTTAAAGAGATAATTTATCAACTGGTTATCGTAATTAATTTGGATTTTTTTTATTTTAACTTTAAAAAATGTATTAAAATGAATAGTTAATAGAATGATAAATTATTTCAAAAATTTTTAATTTCTTTCATCGAACTGAGACAATAAAAATTAGCAATAGTAATTGTATTACTCTTGAATTTTTTTAAAACAATAAATGATGGTAAAAATCAAATTTTAATGTTAAATTTGATTAATTTGAATGTTCCCAGAAAATACTCTTCAAGCACATTTTTTTTAACTTTTCAACACATTTTTTTCTTATATTTTACTTGATGGTTCAATATTTATATGTACTCGGCACTTGTGTTTCAGAGCATTCTCAAACTAGCAACAAGCAAACGCACACTTCAATCTCCGTTCTCATGGAGAGAATTCCTTGTCTCTTTACTATAGCACTTTTCCTCGTCCATTGTTTGATTCCTCCCCTCATTCTTGCAACAGCCCCCGGTAGTATTACCACAGAAAAAGATGCTCTTCTTGCCCTGAAAGCTCACATGACATATGATCCAACCAATTTCTTCGCCAAAAATTGGAACATGAATACCTCTGTCTGTAACTGGACTGGCGTTACTTGTGATGATATTCAACATAGAGTCACGGCCTTGAATATTTCTCATTTGGATCTTGCAGGAACCATTCCTTTTCCAACTTGGAAATCTATCTTCACTGCAAACACTCGATCTTGGTAATAACCGACTATTCGGTACCATTCCTTCCTCCATCTTCAGCATATATACGCTGAAATCACTTAATCTCACTGCAAACCAACTATCCGGTTCTTTCCCTGCTTTTTACAACATGTCATCATTACTAACTCTTGATTTTCGGAATAATAGCCTATCTGGTGAACTTCCAGAAAATATTTGCAATTATTTTCCCGACTTGAAAACCCTTCGTTTGAGCCGCAACATGTTTCATGGCGAAATACCATCCAGTATATCAAGTTGCAAACAGCTGCAAATTTTATCCTTGTCCTTCAATAATTTCTCAGGAGCCATACCAAAAGAGTTCGGGAACTTCACTCAGCTTAAAGAGTTATACCTCGGCTATAACTTACTGCACGGTATGTTCATATATAAATGTTGGTATGTTCATATATAAATGTTAGGCTATGTTTGTTTTCTAGAAAGAAAATGAATAAAGAAAAAGAATCATCAAAGAAAAAGAATTTATTATTTTTATTTAGACAAAAAATAATATTTACTTCTAAATTTATTGATATTTATTAATAGATTAAAAATTTTAATTATTTCTTAATTTTAATTGTATTATAATAAAATTTAATAAATTTATTTTGTTAATGTTCTTAAATATAAATGCATGTTTATTACTTAATTATTTTTATATGAATAAAAATACTTATTTAAAAAATAAGGATAAAAATGTAATTAACATATATTTTAAAAAAATTGCAAATAGGAGGATAACTCGGTATTTTTATAAAAATACTTAGGAGGTAAGTGAGTATAATTAAAAAATAAGAGCTTAATGAGGTACTTTTTAAAAACTTAAGAGACTTAGAGATAAAATTAAAGATAAGTGAATAATTAATAATTTTGTTAAAAATATTTTTGCTGGATTTATTATTAGTTTTGTACCTCACGAAATCGGTAAGAAAATAAGATTTCACTTTTGCAGGGGAAATACCTCACGAAATCGGTAATCTTCGTAATCTCGAGATTTTGGCTCTTCAAAGTTGCAACCTAATTGGTGATGTCCCTGCTACAATCTTCAACATGTCAGCTATAAAAATGCTTTCCCTTCATAATAATAGTCTCACAGGACGTCTTCCATCAAGCATAGACCTTGAACTTCCAAATGTTGAAGAGCTTTACTTTTCGTACAATAATTTCATTGGGCCAATTCCTAGTTTCATCCTCAACGCTTCAAAGCTCTCCGTTCTAGATGATGGGATATAACAAATTACAAGGTATGTTCATATATAAATGTTGTATCTTACTTTTAAATAAAAAAAGTTAAATTAAATAATAATGAAAAGTCTTTGATATTACACAAACCTTTGTAAGAAAATAAGATTTCACTTTTGCAGGGGAAATACCTCACGAAATCGGTAATCTCCGTAATCTCGAGATTTTGGATCTTCAAAGTTGCAACCTAATTGGTGATGTCCCTGCTACAATCTTCAACATGTCAGCTATGAAAATGCTTTCCCTTCGTAATAATAGTCTCACAGGACGTCTTCCATCAAGCATAGACCTTGAACTTCCAAATGTTGAGGAGCTTTACTTTTCGCACAATAATTTCATTGGGCCAATTCCTAGTTTCATCTTCAACGCTTCAAAGCTCTCCATTCTAGCGATGGGATATAACAAATTACAAGGTATGTTCATACATAAATATTGTATCTTATTTTTAAATGAAAAAGTTAAATTGAATCATTACTGTATTGCTTTTTTTTCCTCTTCTATCATAATGAATTAAGGACAATATTTTTTCAGGAGCCATACTAAAAGAATTTGAAAACTTGACTCAACTCAAGTGGTTATATCTTAGACTTTAATTCACTACAAGGTATATTCATACATAAATATTTTTATCTTTTTTTTTAAAAAAAAAGTGAAATTGAACTATTACTTTATTGCTCTTTTCTCTTCTTCTGGCATAATAAATTAAGGATAATTTTTTTTTCAGGAATTATACCAAAAGAACTCGGAAACTTGACTCTGCTTAAGTATCTAGTTCTTACCTTTAATTTACTACAAGGTATGTTTATACATAAATATTGTATCTTGACTATTATTTTATTACCTTTTTCTCCTGTTCTATCATAACAAATTAAAAACAATTTTTTTTCAGGAGCTGTACCAAAAGAACTCGGGAAACTTGACTCAGCTTAATCAGTTATATCTTGACTTTAACTCACTACAAGGTATGTTCATATATAAATGTTGTATCTTACTTTTAAAGAAAGAAAGTTAAATTGAACTATTATTTTATAATTCCTTTCTTCTCTTTTATCATAATAAATTAAGAAAATATTTAATGACAATTAAATTCATTATTGTTGATTAAAAAATGTCTTTATCAAAGATAGAAGAAAAATAAAAATATATTAAAATAAATAGTTAATAGAATGATAAATTATTTTAAAAATTTTTAATTTCTTTCATCGAACTAAAGATCATCACTTCAATTGAGACAATAAAAATTCTATCATTGGTAATTAATAATGTTGTAGTACTCTTGAATTTTTTTAAAACAATAAATTACGGTAAAAATCAAATTTTAATGTTAAATTGGATTACTTTGAATGTTCCCAGAAAATACTTTTCAAGCACATTTTTTTTAACTTTTCAACACATTTTTTTCTTATATATTTACTTGATGGTTCAATATTTATATGTACTCGGCACTTGTGTTTCAGAGCATTCTCAAACTAGCAACAAGCAAACGCACACTTCAATCTCCGTTCTCATGGAGAGAATTCCTTGTCTCTTTACTATAGCACTTTTCCTCGTCCATTGTTTGATTCCTCCCCTCATTCTTGCAACAGCCCCCGGTAGTATTACCACAGAAAAAGATGCTCTTCTTGCCCTGAAAGCTCACATGACATATGATCCAACCAATTTCTTCGCAAAAAATTGGAATCTGAATACCTCTGTCTGTAACTGGACTGGCGTTACTTGTGATGATATTCAACATAGAGTCACATCCTTGAATATTTCTCATTTGAATCTTGCAGGAACCATTCCTTTCCAACTTGGAAATCTATCTTCACTGCAAACACTGGATCTTGGTAATAACCGACTGTTCGGTACCATTCCTTCCTCCATCTTCAGCATATATACGCTGAAATCACTTAATCTCACTGCAAACCAACTATCCGGTTCTTTCCCTGCTTTTTACAACATGTCATCATTACTAACTCTTGATTTTCGGAATAATAGCCTATCTGGTGAACTTCCAGAAAATATTTGCAATTATTTTCCCGACTTGAAAACCTTTCATTTGCGAGGGAACATGTTTCATGGCGAAATACCATCCAGTATATCAAGTTGCAAACAGCTGCAAATTTTATCCTTGTCCATCAATAATTTCTCAGGAGCCATACCAAAAGAGTTCGGGAACTTCACTCAGCTTAAAGAGTTATACCTCGGCTATAACTTACTGCACGGTATGTTCGTATATAAATGTTAGGCTATGATTGTTTTTTAGAAACGGAAACGAATAAGTTTTTTATTATTTAGTTACACCATGGAATCATCAAGGAAAAAAAATTTATTAAAAACTTGAGAGCTTAATGAGGTACTTTTTAAAAACTTAAGGGACTTAGAGATAAAATTAGAGATAAGTGGATAATTAATAATGTTTTAATAATTAAGAAGATAAGCAAGTATTGTTTAAAAAATTAGTTTTTTTTAAAATTATTTTTGCTGGATTTATTATTAGTTTTATACAAACTTTTGTAAAAAAATTGTAAGAAAATAAGATTTCACTTTTGCAGGGGAAATACCTCACGAAATCGGTAATCTTCGTAATCTCGAGATTTTGGCTCTTCAAAGTTGCAACCTAATTGGTGATGTCCCTGCTACAATCTTCAACATGTCAGCTATAAAAATGCTTTCCCTTTATAATAATAGTCTCACAGGACGTCTTCCGTCAAGCATAGACCTTGAACTTCCAAATGTTGAAGAGCTTTACTTTTCGTACAATAATTTCATTGGGCCAATTCCTAGTTTCATCCTCAACGCTTCAAAGCTCTCCATTCTAGATATGGGATATAACAAATTACAAGGTATGTTCGTGCATTAATATTGTATCTTATTTTTAAAGAAAAAAATCCAATTTAACTATTATTTTATTATTTCTTTTTTTTATTATTATAATAAATTAAAGACAATTTTTTTCTCAGAAGCCATAGCAAAAAAAACTTAAAAATCTCCTCTTTTATTGTAATAAATTAAGAAAATATTTAATGATTATGTATATTTATACATAAATATTGTATCTTACTTTAAAAAAAGAAGAAGTTAAATTAAACTATTATTTTTTACCCCTTTCTCCTCTACTATCATAATAAATTAAAGACAATTTTTTCTCAGGAACCATACCAAAAGAACTCGGGAACTTGACTCAGCTTAAGCAGTTATATCTTAGTTATAACTCACTGCAAGGTATATTTATACATAAATATTTTATTTTATTTTTAAAGGAAAAAAGTGAAATTGAACTATTATTTTATTACTCCTTTTTTTTCTATTATAATAAATTAAGGACAATTTTTTCTCAAAAGCCCTACCAAAAGAACTTAGAAATCTCCTCTTTTATCATAATAAATTAAGAAAATATTTAATGACTATGTATGTTTATATATAAATATTGTATCTTACTTTTAAAAAAAAAGTTAAATTGAACTATTATTTTTTGTCCTTTTCTCCTCTTCTATCGTAATGAATTAAAGACAATTTTTTTTCAGGAGCCATACCAAAAGAACTCGGGAACTTGACTCAGCTTAAGCAGTTATATCTTAGTTATAACTCACTGCAAGGTATGTTTATACATAAATATTTTATTTTATTTTTAAAGGAAAAAAGTGAAATTGAACTATTATTTTATTGCTTTTTTCTCTTCTTTTATCATAATGAATCGAGGACAATTTTTTCTTAGGAGTCATACCAAAAGAATTCGGGAACTTAACTCAGCTTAGGTTATTATATCTTGACTTTAACTCATTACAAAATATGCTCATACATAAATATTGTATTTTACTTTTAAAGGAAAAAAATCAAATTAAACTATTACTTTATTAATTCTTTATCTTCTTCCATTATAATAAATTAAGAAAATATTTAATGACAGTCAAATTCATTATTGTTGATTAAAAAATTTATTAAATTTGAATGTTAAATGTTGCATAAATAAACTATTGAATAATAAATATTATAAATTTTAATATAAAAATAGAAAAGAAAATATGTCTTTTGTATATTCTATTAGTGTTTGAACTAATTAAGTATGATCTATAACAATAAAACAATTTTTATTCCTAAATATAGGTTTTTGATCCCTAAATATTATTACAAAAATATACATAATACGGCTGGAATAACAATGAATAAATTACTAAATTTGGTGAAATAATAAATAAGGATGCACTTTAATAATTTTTATATATTGATCCCTAAACATAATATTATTTTTTTAAATATTATTTTCGTACTTTCGAAATAATTTTAATAGATTTCAAATTTGTAAAATATCTTTAAACATAATATTGTTTTTTTGATAATGCATACCAACATATTTTTAAAAATTAGGTATAAGTGGTTAATTAATTATTTTTCAAAAATTATGAAAATAAGTGAGTATTATATATTAATGAAAAGTCTTTGATATTACAAAAACTTTTGTAAGAAAATAAGATTTTATATTTGCAGGTGAAATACCACATGAAATCGGCAATCTTCGTAATCTCGAGATTTTGTATCTTCACAGTTGCAACCTAACTGGTGTTGTCCCTGCTACAATCTTCAACATATCAGCTATGAAAATACTTTCCCTTCTAATAATAGTCTCACAGGAAGCCTCCCATCAAGTAGAGACGTTGAACTTCCCAATGTTGAAGAGCTTTACTTTTCGTACAATAATTTCATTGGGCCGATTCCTGGTTTCATCTTCAATGCTTCAAAGCTCTCCATTCTGACAATGTCATATAACTCCTTTTCAGGTTTTATTCCCAACACATTTGCTAATTTAAGAAACCTCCAGCGGCTCTATTTAGGTGGTAACCACTTGACATCTTCAACTCCAGAATTGAACTTTCTTTCCTCTTTGGCAAATTGCAAGAAATTAAGAGAACTAGACTTAAGCGGAAATCCACTACATTCCATCCTTCCAAGGTCCATAGGCAGTCTTTCTAATTCTTTAGAAATGATTTACTTGGACGATTGCAACATAAGCGGTGGCATTCCCGAAGAGATCGGAAACCTGATTAACTTGGTGAAGTTAAGTTTAGGAGACAATAAATTGAACGGATCTATTCCAATGTCACTGGGAAAGCTTCGAAAACTTCAAGGTTTGTATCTTCAAAATAATAACTTAGAAGGATCAATCCGAGATGATCTTTGTCATTTGGCTGCATTGTATACATTGCAATTGCAAGGTAATAAACTTTCTGGATCAATTCCTACATGCCTAGGTAATCTCACTGCTCTAAGGAATCTCTCTCTGGGCTCCAATAGGCTAACTTCCATACCTTCAACTTTTTGGAACCTGAAAGACATGTTAACCTTTAACTTCTCGTCAAATTCTTTCGCCGGACCTCTGCCATTGGGAATTGGAAATTTGAAGGTTGTGATAGAAATGGATCTGTCAAATAATCATTTTTCAAGTGATATCCCAACCACAATTGGAAGGCTAACAGATTTGCAGTTTCTTTCCTTGGGATATAATAGATTGACAGGCTCAATTCCTGAATCATTCGGTGACCTGGTAAGCTTAGAGTCCTTGGATTTGTCCAACAATAATCTCTCTGGATTTATTCCTAAATGTAAGTTACAAATTTTGAATTTGTAACAATCAAATTCATTAAGAAATGATTTGTAACATCCAAATTATGGCCCTTAACTCTCCATTATGTTTTGTAACTCTTTGAATTCAAATTTAAAATATGAAACTGCAGCATTGAGTAGCCATAATACCTCCATTAAGTGTGAGAATTCTTTGATGGGAAGAATTCTATAAATTGGGAGGTGTTTTGCTTTGCAAAGGTCCCTAAGCTCGAAATTCTTGTTAAACACCATCTTGAGAGGATTTAGAGAGCTTAGAAGGCTTTGGCAACACTCAAAAACGTGAAGAAAAGCAATGGCGAGAGGTTGGTTATCCATGGCTTCCGCAATTTAAATTTTCAGTTTTTAAAGCATGTTTTAGTATTTTATGCTTACACTAAATCCATGGAGAAAGTCTTGTATCTCAAATATCTGAATCTATCTTTCAACGGACTGGAGGGAGAAATTCCTAGAGGAGGCTCTTTTGCACATTTCTCAGCTGAATCATTTGTAGGAAATGATTTATTGTGTAGTTCACTCAGCCTGCAATTCCCACCATGCAAAAGCAGCACTCATCCAAGATCAAAGAAAAATGTTCTTCTAGGGAATTGTTTTGCCATTGAGTGTTGCATTCATATTGGTTCTCGATTTGTGTTGATATCTAGATATCGAAAAAAGAGCACAGGGTTGCCAAATGATGCTAATGTGCCGCCACAGGCAACAATGAGAAGATTTTCATATCTCGAACTCTGGCGAGCAACGGATAGATTTAGCGAAGGCAGCCTACTCGGTACGGGAAGTTTTGGTTCTGTTTACAGGGCAAGATTTCAGGATGGAATGGAAGTTGCAGTAAAAGTATTTCACATACAATTTGAAAGAGCATTGGAGAGCTTTGATGCAGAATGCGAGGTCATGAAAAGTATTCGTCATCGAAACCTCGTGAAAATCATCAGCAGCTGTTCAAACGATGATTTTAAAGCATTGGTATTAGAATACATGCCAAATGGGAGCTTGGAGAAGTGTTTGTATTCGGACAACT
The DNA here is from genome assembly GCA_019650275.1 of Xylocarpus granatum. NCBI lineage: Eukaryota > Viridiplantae > Streptophyta > Magnoliopsida > Sapindales > Meliaceae > Xylocarpus > Xylocarpus granatum. Next base: position 14,326 of record BNST01002070.1, read on the forward strand.
GCGTTTTGGATATCTTTCAGAGGTTGAACGTAATGATAGATGTTGCATCAGCTTTGGAATATCTTCACTTTGGATATTCAATTCCTGTTGTTCACTGTGACTTAAAGCCTGGCAATGTTTTGTTAGACGAAAATATGGTTGCACATTTAAGTGACTTTGGGATTGCGAAACTTCTGAGTGGAGAAGATCACTCTACGACGCTGACTCAAACACTTTTCACGATTGGTTATATGGCACCAGGTTTGTTCCATATTCCATATTTTTGTTCATTTTTAATTTTTTTTGTTGATTTTTCATGCTATACATGGCATTATTTTTTATTAATTATCTACCTATAAATTGATGCGACACAGAGTATGGAAGAGAAGGGAAAATATCGACAAAAGGGGACGTTTACAGTTATGGGATTTTGTTAATGGAAAGATTCACCAGAAAGAAACCCACGGACGAATTTTTTGATGAGGAAATGAGCTTGAAAAGTTTAGTAAATGACATGCTACACAGCTCAGTGATTGAACTCGCGGATTCAAATCTTCTAAGCAAAACAGAAAAACATTTTGCAGTAAAAAAGCAATGTGTATCGTCGATCAAGAATTTAGCTCTGGAGTGTACAGTAGAATCACTAAGGAGAGGATCAATACCAAAAATATTGCAACTGGACTCTTAAAAATTAGAAATACTTAGAAATGTTCAAGGTTGAGGAAGGCTAATAATGTCTTATGTAAATGGAATAACTTCAATATAAGAGTATTGTTGTCCTTTCTGAATTTTGAAAAATTGAAATAAAGTAAACATTTTGCAATAACCATGCATTCAATTCTCTAACATATTCCTAATAATTTATACATTTATAATTGTTTTATTTATCAATTAATTAGCAATGATATATATATAATGTATGTGTCTGTGTGAAGACCAATTATTAAAATTGTGAAACCTACATGCAAAAGTATGGATATAACTTTAATAATAGATCATTACAAATTAATTATAGAATAAGAATGAGATAAAACTTACAAATTATTAGTAGTTCCTTTAAGATTATACTAATCCTTGTCACATGTAATCAATTATGTCATCTACTTTGGCTTTGTATTTATTAATTAAAAAAAAATATATCTAAGAATGTTAGAAGAGCTATGGATATTTAACAATAGGAGAATGCAAATGCACATGAACACAATAATTTTAAAATTGATGTGATACATAGAGAATGGAAGAGAAGGAAAGATGTTGACAATGGAGGACGTTTATAGCTATGGAATTTTGTTAATGGAAACATTCACAAGGAAAAAATCCACTGACGAATTTTTTGTTGGAGACATGGGCCTGAAGAGTTGGGCAAATGACTTGTTACATAGCTCAATGATTGAAGTTGCGGACACAAGTCTTCTAAGCAAAGGAGACAAACAATTTGCTGCCAAAAAGCAATGTGTGTCATCAATCTTGAATTTGACTCGAGTGTACAAGAGAATAACTTAAGAAGAGGATCAATACCGAAACTATTGCAACTAGACTATCGAAAATTAGACACTTTGTTTAGAAATGCTCAAACTAACTATAGAATAATGATGAAATAAAACTTCTAAGTTATTGGTGATTCATATAAGATTATAATACTTCTTATTGTATTACATGTAATTAATTATATCATCTGCCATGGATTTTATACATTAATAAAAATCAAATATCTATATATTTAAGAATAGTAGAAAGTAAATACATTATTATCACTAATCCCTTGTAGATTTTTAAGATTCCATTTTCAGCTTTGAAACTACAACCTTGGCTATCCAACATACCTAAAGAGATTAAGTTTCTCTTAAGGTTTGGTACATGTGTTACATGTTGCAATATTCTTGTAATACCATCATGCATCTTAATCCTAACATTACCTATTCCAGCCACTGGACAAGCCATATTGCTTCCCATTAACACCTTCCCACCATCTAATTCATGATAAGTGCTCAAAAAATTTCTATTATGAAATGATAGCCAGAGTCTAAAACCCAACTGACCTTCTGTGTTTCCTTCTGATGCAATTAAGAGATTAGCACTCTCATAGCCTCCTTCTGATTCTCCAGAGTCTGATGTCAAATCTGATGCAATAACTACATTGCCTTGTTTTGTTTAGCACTGTTTTGTTTTGTTCTTCCTATCAGGACAGTCCCTCTTAAAGTGACCTTCCTTGTCGCACTGTTAAAATCTTCTTTTCTTTGATTTGATTTTCCAGCGTTGTTATTCCTTTTATCCTTCTTTTTAGGTCTTCCATTTACAGTCAATCCCTTTCCATTCCCATATTCTTTTGCTTCAGATTTCTGTAACTCTTTTGTGTTTAATGCTAACTTAACATCTTCCATGGACAAAGAATCCCTTCCAAAAAGAAGTGTATCAACAAAATGGTCATATGAACTTGGCAATGATCTCAGCAACATTAAGGCTTGATCTTCATCATCAATCTTTATACCTATATTTTCAAGATCTGATATAATGTTGTTATAGTTATCAAGATGCTCCTGCATTGTAACTCCTGGTTTCATTGTGAAGTTACATAATTGCCTCTTCCGATACAGCCTGTTTGCAAGAGACTTCGTCATGAATAAGCTTTCCAATTTGAGCCACAAGGAAGCAGCACATTCTGCTTTAAAATACCATCACCAAGACATAGAATTATTGCACTGTGAGCTTTCCTAAGAAGATCCTTCTTCTCCTTCTCACTCATTGATGGAAGCAAGTTCTTTTCTCCCTCTAGGGCTTCTTCAAGCCATTGATGAACAAGCAATGCTCACATTTTCAATCGCCGCAGATTGAAATCCGAATCTGCACTGAACTTCTCAATTACGAATTTGGAAGAAGCCATGAATCTTTCAATAATCAACCAAGCTCTAATACCGATTGTTGCGAATGCAACTCTAGTTCGACTTAACAATGATTCTTCAAAACTATCAATCAACCCAAATCACCAAGAACACACAATCTGAAAATCAAGAAGATCAGAACAAGAATTTACGTGGTTCAGCTTTAAGCCTGCATCCACGAGACCAACACAACCCGAAAAGCTTCATTAATGAGAATGAAGATACAATCATACAGAGAACAATCACAGCTAGAAAACAAGCTAAAGAACTCTATATTTGGATGCTTGTTTCTCAAGATATGTGTGTGTGAATATGACCCATTGATCAGCCATATATACTGCTATCGAGCCTAGAACAACCGTAGAAGAAGAATGAATTCTGAAGCAAAAACCTGTATCCAATCCCTTCTTGCCACGTCATTTAAAACCTCTCATTGTGGCCCAGCATAATCTGTAACTCTTCACAACAATATAATTTTACATCGTGAATTTAACCCGACGTTAAACATTATAATTTGAACATAAAGATTTGGAAAGCAACGTGATTGAATAGATTGATGATAAAAAGATGTATTAAAAATGAAATTCCAGGAATATCATGCTTTATTCATTAATGTAAGAACATGACAAAGCAAACACTGAGTTTTCTAGCAATTTATGGTTTGTAGTCCTTGGCGCACTTCTATTTCCTGGTTCCATGACATCATTACTTATATAAATGGCTTCGTGGACACTCATGCTACTACTAACTGTTTCTTGCAGATTTTTGAAAAAATGATTTCTGGTATGTATTTGGGAGAAATTGTACGCAGAGTCTTGTGCAGGATGGCAGAAGAAGCTGCCTTTTTTGGTGATACTGCTCCACCAAAGCTGAAAATTCCATTCATACTGAGGTAGGTCTTTGCGGATTGTGAGATATCTGCTATTGAGGTCAACCCTGTAATCTCGTCTTCATATTAAACTCAAACAAGTATTGATTATGGTGAATTTTCATTATTCATGCTTGCAGTAGTTCAACAAATGTTCCCTGTTCCATGGAAGATTGACATGGCTAGTTGAATATGTAACCTGTAATTGGAAACTTATTGGTTATAAGGTCACTACATTCAGAATTACTTGAATCCCATTTGGGATTCTACGGGTTTCAATGTACTAGGAGCCCCATCCACCCAATCCTTTTTTTGCAATCCAATTCTATGTATCTAAACCAAATCAGATCTTGTATTCATATTTGCGTTTGTAGCTAGAATTTTTGTCATTTAATGGACTCTGTCTTCTTCTGCATATTTAAGCATCTTTGTGCCACTTGTTTTGTAGGCTCTTTTACATAAATTGATGCTTTCAGGGAGTAATTGTTTTCCTGTATGAATGCTATTGGTGTGCTTGCTCAGCCGATATGCTTATTGTGACTTATGTAGGACTCCTGACATGTCAACAATGCATCATGACACGTCTCCTGATTTGAGAGTGGTCGGGAAGAAGTTAAAGGATATATTGGAGGTATTAAACTCTGTTACTGTGCATACCGACACGATTGGATACAAATAGTGTTATCCGGCTAATAGATTACTTCAAGGTTTTACTTGCTTCCAAAATACTTTTGCTTGATCAGAAAAAGGGCATGCCAAGAGACCTACTTATATCTGTACATTTTTCTGGGACAAATTTGTTGTTGAGATAAAGTGATGATTGAGCCAGTAAACAATTTTGTTTCTTCCAAGCGAATTTCACATAAGAGCACAGAGATTTCCCACTTGCTGAACTGTGATCTTGTGTTAGAAACAAAATTCTTTGTATCTTACGTGTTGTCTTGTTCTTGCCTTTACATGTCAGATATCTGGTACCTCCCTGAATACAAGAAAATTTATTATTAAACTCTGTGACATGGTTGCAGCACGGAGTGCTCGCATATCTGCTGCAGGAATTGTAGGCGTCCTCAAGAAATTAGGGAGAGACACGGTAAAAGATGGGGAAAAACAGAAGTCCGTAATAGCATTGGATGGAGGGTTGCTTGAGCACTACACTAAATTCAGTACTGGCCTGGAGAGCACGCTCAAGGAGTTTCTGGGAGAGGAAGTCTCCGATACTGTCATCATAGAGCATTGCAACGATGGATCAGGCATTGGAGGTGCACTCCTTGCGGCCTCTCATTCTCAATACCTTGAAGTTGAAGAGTCTTGAAAAATGTCCCAAAGTATACACAACAATTTGGGCTTTGTATATTTCTTCATTTTTTCGTTGTGACTTCCTAAGGCTTATTTTGGAGTTCTCCACACCCAGGACAAGAGTTGAAGGTATAAATCCTTTCATTCACGGTTTTGAGGAGTGTATAATTAACGGATCAAATGTGCAGTGAGTACGCCTAGTTACTGACCTATAATCCTGCTTTTGTTCTTTTTTCGCCCAAACGCCGCGAAACTATACAGTTAAGGTAGACTTCTGCAGTAATTATAATTTTTTATAAAAAAAATTCTATCTATTAACAATTCCATAATAACAATTTTTTTTTAAAAAAAAACATATCTATTAAGATAATTTTAAATTTTTTATTAGAAAATATTTGTAACAAACAATTACAATTCCTCTTCTTTAGAAATATATCTAACGATGAACCAAAGGAAAAGCAACTCTTCTTAAATAAGAAAACCTAGTTAGATTGGGACACACACACAAGATTGGGATCGCCGCAATATATTGTTTTCCTAGTCGGCAAATCAGCAGACTTGCTGTGGTTGTGGTTGAGGTTGCGGTTTGTCTCGCTTGTATATTCAAGATGACACCGCCGAAATACAAAGCGGGTATGCTTGCTACTCTAATATGCACAATGACAATTGTTGCTGTTGCTGTACTATTGCTAATATTAAAACCCGAATCTCACGCCATAGGATTGTGTTTCCTTGGTATCTACCTATGTATCATTGCCTTTCTCCAGATTTTTAATCCAAGTAACTTCCGCTGCTGTGGATGCCAATGCACAATATTCACCTTCTGCAGCCACCCAGCGTTTTATCGTTAGCAATTTTAAGGCATCTCGATGGACTAGACTTGTCGTGTTGTGATGGTTTGGAAGTGTTGGAAATTGACTATGCAGGGGATGCGAAAATCAGCAGTGAAACTCATTGCTTTCGTAGGCCCCACGAAGTTGTTATAAGCTGTTGCTCAAAACTGAGGCACATTACATGGCTTATTTTTGGTCCAAATCTCAAGCGTGTTAGGATAGTTGACTATAAGGATATGGAAGAAGCAATCCAATCAGGTGAAGTTTCAACTGAGGTGGTGGTGGAAGATCTAATACTAATACTATTTGCAAGACTTCAATTTATTCGACATAGAAGATTGGGAAATTTGAAGGGCGTCTACCCAAACACCTTGCCCTTCCCAGATCTCAAAGAAATGAGAGTAAAGAGATGCCCAAAGCTTAAGAAGATTCCACTTGAATGCAGCAGCGCATGGGAACGTAAATTCATTATTAAAGGAGAGGAAGGCTGGTGGACAAAGCTGCAATGGGATGGTCATGCCACTCTAAATGCTCTTTTACTCTGTTGTCAAATCCATTGGTCGATGTCATCTTGCTCAAACAATAATAGAGATTTCAAACAAGATGTCTCCTTAGTTGGAGTGTATTGGATTCAAACTTGTTTCATAATTCAAACTTTACTGTAGTTTACTGTCGGAATATTAACCATTCCATTCAGTTTGCTCTGCTTTCCTTTTCCATTCTTGGAAACCTTATATAATTGTAGTCGTGTATATATAATTTTAAAACAACAAATCCATTCAAATGCTTTTCTTCCCTGTTTCAAATCCATTCGTTAGTGTCAGCTTGCTTCAACGATGATAGAGATTATGGGGGAGATTTCCCTGTTTTTGTATAAATTTGTAACTGAGCATCATCGTATTGTCCGGTGGGTGCTGGAGTGCAATTTGTTTTACAAGTACCTTATTATCTGCTGTCACTTGTACGTGTTACTTTTCCGATCGATACACGAATTGTGTTTAAAATTCTAGGCATATTTTTACAACATTCTCCAGTTAACTTATGGAAGGTGCCGGGAAGTGAGGGGTTATGATTCTGAACCTACGGTTGGTGTGTAATGAAATGACAACTTGTTAAATATTAGAATCCTTCAATGTCTAATATTCAGCAGCAATAGGCTGATATGAAAAATAATACATTTTTTGAGAAGGTAATAAATAAAAGTTTGTAATTTTACTACAAATGCCCATGGAACGTAGTATCATAAGGATAGTACAACTCATGGTAATGAGGGGTCGAGTGAAAATTCAAGTCAACTCGTAAGACAAACGTTTAACGTAGGATGTTATCCTTTTTGAATTATCGGTTCGCCTTTTTGACTTGGAATAGCAAACACCTAACAATGAGCAAATTGAATTGACATAAAGTTTTATAGCGAGGGAAGCGTCCTTGAAACTGCATCTTGCATTGTTTAGGATATTCATGGGTTGACTCGTATGCTATTTTGGTTAATCAATGAATTGCTATGTATTTTCCTTACTTTTGTCCATACCTTTTTTTTTAATAAATATTATATGAATATAAATATGCACACTTTCCGTCAATTAATGAATTGTCATGCCCTTTCCTAATTGTTAATATAAATTAATTAGTATGCGCGTAGAAATTTGTAGGATGTTATCCTTTTGCTTTTGAAATTATTGGCCTGCCTTTTTTGACTTGGAATAGTGAAACAAGTGATAATGACCAAATTGACATAAAGTTTTCTAGCCAGAGAAGCTTCCTTCTTGTATTGTTTATGGTATAAATTAATCATATGCTATTTTGCTTAATCAAGCTGGCAGGAAATTGACAAATTAGTAGGGTAATCGAATTTTTATTGATTTCTTTATTGATTTTATGTAAACTGAGATATTAATTAACTAACTAATTTTGATAAATGATAAATAATAACTAATTTAAGCTTCAACCGAAAGCAAAATAAAATACCTATCATATGAAAAGTTTTTATTCTAACATCTATTTAAAAGAGACAATTATGAATGACACCAACCGTTCCCGATTTAATTGTATTCTACTGAGTTTTTTTATCAATTTTCTAAATCAATTTTGAACTTTTGTCCCAGCCCATGCGATAAGAAGAAGTTTCGATCACGCCTTGCGATCAGAAGAACTTTTGTCCCAGGACATTTTTTTTTCATTTTTTCAGATACTGAAATATATACACACACACACCGAAAGAAAAGCAAATTTCAAGTAGGTGTTATTTACACCGTTAAAAATATTCAAAATAACAATCTTTTTCAATAAATTATTATTATTATTATTAAATTTTGTATCAAATTTTAAATTATTATTTAATTGATAAGAATAAAATTTTATTTATTTACATTAAAATATAAATTTATATCAAGTATTATAATTTTAAAATAAAAAACAAAAAAGTGGAGGACGGGATGGAATCCAATCCAAAATAAAAATGAAGATGAATTTGCGTGCTAAACGGGTCAGTCAGTCCATCCGTCCCAAGTGAGTATATTATCATCCTTCTCTGCAACATAAAATTCTATTAGATGGTCCCCTGAATAAGGCATTGATTTGATTGGGGTGATGGCTTGACTTAAAAAAAAGACTTTGGTACATCAAAAAGACAGAGACCTTTTAACTTAAACACCCGGATCTCTTCATGGGTGATTACTACTTAAGTATTACTCTTAAATTTTTTTAAAGCAAGAGGTGATGGAGAAAATTACAAGGGTAAAAATTTTCCATCCTATCCCCATCTTTGGGAAGACATCCCCATCCCATCTCCAACTTGTCCTGTCTTTGAAAAAAAAGAAAAAACCCATCCCAATTTGGTATAGTTATTAAATTAAATTAAATAATTGATTATAAAAATAATTTTAGTATTTTTTTCTCTGTTAATCTTGCATTAATATCGTAAAAAATTGATTATAATTGATCATTTAATTTAATATTAATTATTGATTATTATTATTAGAATATATTTTTATTTAATTAATAAGAATGAAATTTTATTTATTTATATTAAAATATAAATTTATATCAGATCTGATAATATTAAAAAAATAAAAAAGTGGACGACGGGATGGAAATCCACTCCAAAACAAAAAAGTAGATGGCGATATCTCTTCATTTTTTTTTCATTTGGAGACGAAATAGTTCCCAATTTGCGTGCTAAACGGGTCAGTCAGCCCGTCCATCCCTGCGAGAGATATTATCATCCTTTTCTTCAACATTACTTTGACGTGCTTTAGGAGGCAGGAAAGACGCTCGTGAATGTTCCAAGAAATACTTTTCAAGCACTTTTTTTTTACTTTTCAACACATTTTCTTCTTATACTTTACTTGATGGTTCAATATTTATATGTACTCAGCACTTGTGTTTCAGAGCATTATCAAACGAGCAACAAACAAACTCACACTTCAATTTCCGTTCTCATGGAGAGAATTCTTTGTCTCTTTACTATAGCACTTTTCCTCGTCCATTGCTTGATTCCTCCCCTCATTCTTGCAACAGCCCCCCGTAGTCTTACCACAGAAAAAGATGCTCTTCTTGCCCTGAAAGCTCACATAACATATGATCCAACAAATTTCTTCGCCAAAAATTGGAACATGAATACCTCTGTCTGTAACTGGACTGGCGTTACTTGTGATGATATTCAACATAGAGTCACGGCCTTGAATATTTCTCATTTGGATCTTGCAGGAACCATTCCTTTTCAACTTGGAAATCTATCTTCACTGCAAACTCTTGATTTGAGTGGAAACATGTTTTGTGGCGAAATACCATCCTGTATATCGAGTTGCAAACGGCTGCAAATTTTATCCTTGTGGCTCAATAATTTCTCAGGAGCCATACCAAGAGAGTTCGGGAACTTGACTCGGCTTAAAGAGTTATACCTCGGCTATAACTCACTACATGGTATGTTCATATATAAATGTTAGGCTATGTTTGTTTTTTAGAAAGGAAATGAATAAAAAAAAAGAAAGAGTAAATGAAAGAAAATGAGAAAGAAAAAGAATCAGTTTTTTATTATTTAGTTGCACCATGGAATCATCAAGGAAAATAAATTTATTATTTTTATTTAAATAAAAATATTATTTATTTATAAATTTATTGATATTTATTAATAAATTAAAATTTTTAATTATTTCTTAATTTTAATTGTATTTTTAAAAATAATTATTATAATAAAATTTAACAAATTTATTTTATTAATATTCTTAAATATAAATGCATGTTATATTACTTAATTATTTTTATATGGATAAAAACACTTATTTAAAAAATAGTGATAGGAGTGTAATTGAAATATATTTGAAAAAAAAATTGAGAATAGGTATATTTTATAATATTCTTAAATATTTTTATAAAAATATTTAAGAGGTAAGTGAGTATAATTAAAAAATAAGAGCTTAATGAGGTATTTTTTAAAATTTAAGGGACTTAGAGATAAAATTAATAACTTTTTAACAATTAAGAAGATAAATAAGTATTGTTTAAAAAAATCAGTTCTT